>JAGTTH010007044.1:0-52922 GCA_022606485.1 Agraylea sexmaculata | reverse complement strand
ATGTTTTTAATTTAAACTAAAATATTTTTATCTCCATTATGTAATGCCAGTACGATTATAAAAAAATAAACTAAAACGGGCCTAAGCATTTTTTTGTATAAAAAAATAATTTATCATGACAGCTTGAGAATCTTCGGTTTTATTAATGAGTGAATATATGTTGTCATTAGAGAATAATAAAAACAACTATGATGTCATCGCATATGTTCAAGTACAAGTTCAATTTCAACAAGGTATTGTTTTTCGTCAACAAGGTATTGTTGACTTTGCAAAATGCGTAGTGCATTTTGGACTTGGACCATAAATGAAAGTGTGGTTGTGTTACATTTAATGTACCATTCCTTACATTTAATTATTTGAGTATCAATAAAAGACATGTTGTATTGACTATTTTCATACTATTTCCTCACACACACTGTTTCAATGCCCAGTCAAATAAGGAGTCAACCTAGGAATTTCGACATAACAAACTGAAAACTTGTATACATCTTTATTTTGGTGTTTGAAACGACCTCCAAAAAGTCTCATAAAATCACACCTAGGCTTCTTAATATTTTTTTTTTACAATTATCTCGGTTTCACTAGCTCCAATGTTGTCGAAATTCCTAGATTGCCCCTATTTTAATGCTAAAGTGACTGGAATCATCACTTGTTGATTGTTACTAAAAAGCTTTAGCTTTAAATAACATTATTCAGATTTAGCATGAAAATTATGTTAAATATGTGTGCACAGATGGTAAGACGACATTTATTCACGCCCACGAAAGTTCTTCGGAATCCACAATTAAAGGTTTATGCTGAATAACTATTTTTATTAATTAAATGACACTATTTAAACTAAATATAGACTATGACATCATTCAGTAGATTAAATTGTTGGTAACATTAATATTACTGTAGACGCTAAATCTATGCTAAAGGCATATAAAATAATTGTAATTGGCATTCCGTTAAATGTTCAAACAAGATAACAATCGTCGATTATTGTTGCATTATTCATGTAATGTATTCTCTATTCAACACTCGGGTTAGAGGTTATCATATTTATATCTTTAAATGTATGTAAAAAATAAATATAAGGTCGTGATCAACTCGAAGCCTCTAATTACACTCGTTTGCATTGTCTCAATCGAATTAATGTAATTCAATCATGAATTAATATTAAAATATTAAAAAAAATATATATATATTCCTTGTTGTAAAAATTATATATTCCTTGTATACTTGTATACTTTATTGACAAAAAAATTGTCAATAAAATTGGAATGCATGCATATTTAATCAATAGTAGGAATGAACGTCTAAAAATTATTTGGTTACACAAATTAATTCAAACCATACATTTTTCACAAAAAATATTCTTGCTGAGTTTTTTTGAGGGGTTTTTTTTACAAATTTGTTTTTTTAGAGACAATAACGTGTTAATTGTTTGTCGGTGAAGAGATATCCCATAATAAAATATGTATATAGTAAGAGCAGTGGATTTCTTAATTGTATATCATTTCTGTGAAAGCTTAAAGCTTATTCTTAACTAAGTATATTATATTTATGTTTTTCATTATATTATGTATGAGAGGGTATTTATAAATTCGGTTTTTTAGTTACAAAAAGGTGTTAATTCATTGTCGGTGATCTTAAATATTACCAGTTACAAAGATCACTGACTTAATAATCGTCTCGGTATTCACCTTATAATCTAGGAAATCAGAGTAAACCTGGATCAAGACGATCGATCGTGATTTTATTAATATTATTCCCGATCTCCCAGTCGTAATAACCGATCAAATCAATTAAAAAATTCTTGACTTGATTAAGATTCATCGATTTTTATTCATGCCGTGGTATACTTTTGCAAATCACATTATTCAAAAAGACACGCTATTTGTTCAAAATTCAAATATGAAACCTCGTGTGTGGTTTTCTTAGAACCATACAAATACTCATATAAACTCACTTTCTAATAAAGCATACAGATTAAATATATTCTTTAACAGAGTTATGGATTTGTATAATTTATTATAATGGGAATGCGACACAAATGTGTATATGAAAATAAATTAAATTTTTAACTATATTCCATTAGGTTGGTTTCCTTTTTAATTAATATTATACTTTATACTATTTTTTATTTAGCTTTTATATTTTTAGGAATGTGTATTATAATCACATCATACGAATCCGATTTTTGGAGTATTATCAATAATTTTTAAATATATTTTGTTTATCTTTTTATGTCGCTCATATTGTGTTGTTCTTCTCTTTATTATTATGTATGTTCTTTTCTTTATATTTAATTGTTATCCTCTTGTTAATCTTATTTTATTGCTTTACCAAGTTAATGCCATAAAAGGTGAAAATATAATAAAATAAAAAAATAAACAAATTTCTTCTTATGTTGAAAATGAAAAAAGCGATAAAATTGTATTAAATAAAAACCCTTACCTACTCATGATTTTTTTTTCAAAATCATTTAGTGTTAAAAACAATTCAAGTGTAGAATAATATTTTGACCCCTTGCATCGATTTATTAATATATTTTTTTATTATTATTTCCTAGTATACGACAACTATTAAAAATACATATATTTTGTTTATCACTTTATGTGGCTCATAATTGTGTTGGTCTTCTCTTTATTATTATGTTTGTTCCTTTTTATATTTAATTGTTATCATCTTGTTAACTTTATTATATTAATTTTCCAATTTAATGCCACAAAAGATGTAGTAAACATAATAAGATAATAAAACATATCTTATGTTGCAAATGAAAAAAAACGATAAAATAATGGTAAATAATAAACCTTATATACTAATGTTTTTTTTCAATTTGGTGAATTTCGCGATTTGTTTAACCGGGCCAAAAAAATAATTAGTGTCAAAAAAAATCATCTGTAGAATAATATTTAGTATACCAGAACATTTAAAAATATAGATTTAATTGGGGTATTATTACTAAGACAATGATATGGATAATAAATGATTTTATATGTACATATGTATAATAGTATATTGGTCGAATTAACTAAGTTTTTATGAACTGTGGTAGTAATTGAAGCAGATTTCTATACTTGATGTCGGATAAAGATCGATTCCAAATATAATAAACTGGTATTGTAAACATTATTATGTGCGATACGTGGGAATGATGAGTTGAATGTCGATTCTTAAAGCAATCACTCTATATAGGGATTCTGAATAAGGCATGTAAATGGTGCGTCATATAAGATAAATATTGAGTGGCGGTAGTCTTTGAAAAGTACAATTTTCCCACATACAGGATGGCTAAATCCATATTAGGGTGATGATCACCTTTCGATCACTTCAATGATGGATGATCAACTTCCATTTCCGCTGCTGTTCAACCTTCCGTCTTCCAGATGCCCATTTAAGTCAAGATTACACAATAACACTGAAGTCATATACAAACTATCAGCGCAATAGCTCAGGGGATAAGAAGCGTGGCTACCAATACTGTGCTCATGGCTTCAAATCCCGCTCAAGTCAAGAATTTTTTAATTGATTTGATCGGTTATTACGACTGGGAGATCGGAAATTATATTAATAAAATCCCGATCGATCGTCTTGATCCACGTTTACTATGATTTCCTGGATTGTTAGGTAAATACTGATTATTAAGTCGGTGACCTTTGTAACTAGTAATAGCTAAGATCACCGACAGACAATTAACACGTTGTTGTGTCTAAAAAACCCTCTCAAAAAAGCTCCATCAGAGATATAGGTTCTATCGTATTCCAGACGACTGTTTTCTCCTAATAATAACAACAAATAAACTAAAACTATTGAATATGTGATTTGCAAAAGTATACCACGGCATGAATAAAAATCGATGAATCTTAATCAAATCAAGATTTTTTAAATTGATTTGATCGGTTATTACGACTGGGAGATCGGGAATAATATTAATAAAATCCCGATCGATCGTCTTGATCCAGGTTTACTCTGATTTCCTAGATTATAAGGTGAATACCGAGACGATTATTAAGTCAGTGATCTTTGTAACTGGTAATATTTAAGATCACCGACAATGAATTAACACCTTTTTGTAACTAAAAAACCGAATTTATAAATACCCTCTCATACATAATATAATGAAAAACATAAATATAATATACTTAGTTAAGAATAAGCCTTTAGCTTTCACAGAAATGATATACAATTAATAAATCCACTGCTCTTACTATATACATATTTTATTATGGGATATCTCTTCACCGACAAACAATTAACACGTTATTGTCTCTAAAAAAATAAATTTGTAAAAAACCCCTCAAAAAAACTCAGCAAGAATATTTTTTGTGAAAAATGTATGGTTAGAATTAATTTTTGTAACCAAATAATTTTTAGACGTTCATTCCTACTATTGATTAAATATGCATGCAGTCCAATTTTATTGACAATTTTTTTGTCAATAAAGTATACAAGTATACAAGGAATATATATATTTTTTTAATATTTTAATATTAATTCATGATTGAATTACATTAATTCGATTGAGACAATGCAAACGAGTGTAATTAGAGGCTTCGAGTTGATCACGACCTTATATTTATTTTTTATATGCATTTAAAGATATAAATATGATAACCTCTAACCCGAGTGTTGAATAGAGAATACATTACATGAATAATGCAACAATAATCGACGATTGTTATCTTGTTTGAACATTTAACGGAATGCCAATTACAATTATTTTATATGCCTTTAGCATAGATTTAGCGTCTACAGTAATATTAATGTTACCAACAATTTAATCTACTGAATGATGTCATAGTCGATATTTAGTTTAAATAGTGTCGTTTAATTAATAAAAATAGTTATTCAGCATAAACCTTTAATTGTGGATTCCGAAGAACTTTCGTGGGCGTGAATAAATGTCGTCTTACCATCTGTGCACACATATTTAACATAATTTTCATGCTAAATCTGAATAATGTTATTTAAAGCTAAAGCTTTTTAGTAACAATCAACAAGTGATGATTCCAGTCACTTTAGCATTAAAATAGGGGCAATCTAGGAATTTCGACAACATTGGAGCTAGTGAAACCGAGATAATTGTAAAAAAAAAATATTAAGAAGCCTAGGTGTGATTTTATGAGACTTTTTGGAGGTCGTTTCAAACACCAAAATAAAGATGTATACAAGTTTTCAGTTTGTTATGTCGAAATTCCTAGGTTGACTCCTTATTTGACTGGGCATTGAAACAGTGTGTGTGAGGAAATAGTATGAAAATAGTCAATACAACATGTCTTTTATTGATACTCAAATAATTAAATGTAAGGAATGGTACATTAAATGTAACACAACCACACTTTCATTTATGGTCCAAGTCCAAAATGCACTACGCATTTTGCAAAGTCAACAATACCTTGTTGACGATAAACCTTGTTGATATTTGTACTTGAACTAATGCGATGACATCATCAAGTTGTTTTTATTATTCTCTAATGACAACATATATTCACTCATTAATAAAACCGAAGATTCTCAAGCTGTCATAATAAATTATTTTTTTTACACGAAGAAATGCTTAGGCCCGTTTTAGTTTATTTTTTTACAATCGTACTGGCATTACACAATGGAGATAAAAATATTTTAGTTTCAATTAAAAACATGTTGTATATAGTGTGCGAGTGATCATTACTGCAGCCGTAAAGCAACATTTGTGTGATGTTAATTGTAGGTGAAGATTGCTTAGGAACGGTGTTTGTTTTCTCTCAATTTAACTTGGTGAGCTTCTCTCCTCTTAACATTTTCGTCTTCCGTGTAGAATTTAATCAGAAATAATTGCAGGGCACGGGTCAAACACTGATGGCGGCGGCGACATGCAAAGCTGTCGACTTAAATCTCTTTACCTTCCGCCATTGTTCATTTGTTCCGAACAACAGACAACACAACTGAAATTATGACTATTCAGTATTCACCTCTACTATTATGCTGCATTGACTTATTTATTTTCAATGTATATTTTATGCTAAATTCAAATAATTCATTAATTACAAGACAGATAATTGATGCACTGTGAAGGTATTACTCTCTAGTGAACAGTTTGGTAATAAATACAAGTTACCTTAACTGTTACCGCATGAATCAATAGACTTACTTAACGATTACTTAACGCATTATTTACGAACAGTAAAAATATAATTTAATTAATATTCATTGGATAAAGAGTGATAAATTGTGTCATATTTGACAAACACAATTTATCACTCAATTTCATATCAATTCATATATCATATCAATTTATTTAAAAAAAATTTTACTGTAAAATAATCGATATATATATATATATATATATATATATATATATATATATATATATATATATATATATATATATATATATATATATATATATTTATATATATATATATATATATATTTATATATATATATATATATATATATATGTGTGTGTGTGTGTGTGTGTATTCATTTAATGGAAAGTATTGATTAATGAAATTTAAATTTAAAAAAGTTTCATGTTAAATTAATTATGATTCATTTTAAGTGTAAAAACGTGTATATAACCGTATTCACATATACTTAATTTGAAATAGTTGTTTTAATCTACCAACTACACGTGTTTAAAATTTATGCGTATCATATTATTAATTATTATAATTAAAAAGGTGATTCTATTTTATATTTTAAATCCCATATTTTGGGATTAAAAATTTATAATTAATAAAAATATGCTCTAAAGATTTATTTTGAAGGAAAATATATAAATACGACGACAATCATTTTCAATATGTACCTAATGAAGTCGCAATAAAATGTGTTATAAATGCATATTGTAAATAATTTATTACTAATTTTTAAATATCTGACTAATGGTTTCAATCTTCACATGCACATAAAATGCTTATTATAAATTAAATGTTTGTTTTTCTACCAATATAGTAATATTTAAATTTCACATGGCCGAATCAAAGCCTTCAATTATAAAAACCCAATTTTCATCCGATTCCATTTAAAACTGGCAAGATCAGATAACTGCCCAGTGAGTGGAATATGATAAAAGATAAAATACATTTAAAGATTTATTGAATTGTTTTCAATGGACATCTGCTGGCTGAATTGTCGATAAGATCGCATGGGTGGTACGAACTTTGAATAATAATTAAAATAGTGATGGTATTTCAGTACACATAAGGTCATTTTTTTTTAATAAATAGAAATATGATATTGCATATAAGGACTCTATTTGCATTTACTGTCGACAGAGAAGACATACGAGTTCGGTATTAGAGAAAAGGGAAATGTCAGTAGAACAGCGCGTTTAAATGCGAGATTTTATCTGTTTACACATATACAGGCAATAATTTGCGCACTTTCAATACTATACTAAGTATTAAATTACTTTTCACCTACAAAATTGCAGTGAAACATGATCATTTTCTGCTAGTTTATTTAGCTAACTGTGAAAAAAAATATATATAGAGAAATTTTTGTTGAATGATTTTATTTTTAATAATTGGCAAACACATATTTATAGGTACCGACACTTAAATTACTATACAAGATTTAAAAATTACAAGCAGTCCAATTTCCTAGACCACTATATATTAAGCAAAAATATCGTTTATTAAGTATTGATTTTTTTTTTAATATTTAAATGATCTAAGACAAAAGACTATATATATATATATATGTGTGTAACTCTCAGAATTTTAATCCACCACAAAGACCTCCCGAAAATTAACTGTAATTAATATTAATATTCGTTGCATGAACTAAAACTATTTGACTAAAACAATTTATCACTATTCAAAAATCAAGCAGTAGAATTTTTATCTATTTAAAAAATATATATTTTGAAGTGTAAAATGATCGATCAAGTATCTTCGTTTAATGGAAATTATTGAAGTTTGAAATAGGAATGAAAAAGGTTTAATTTGAAATTAAATATTGTTAGTTTGAAGAACAATTATTTTACCCTTATTATTATCTAGGAGATATTTTTTCATATCACACTTGCAAATTTTATTTCACCACTCATGACTAAATCAATTATTTCCATTTGAAAAGACAATTCATAGGTTAAAAATGTAAAAAATCCTGTGAAATTGAGTTTAATAATATGTATAGTTTTTATATATTTGATATTTTACCAATAGGTATAATAATTTAGGGTCTCAATTTAATAATGGTAAGACCTTACGGTAAAATGGAAGTTAAAATAAACTCTTAATTAAAACCTCTTTGAAAATTGTTTTTAGATATTCTGTTATAGGCATCTGTTACCAAATTCAATACTTCTTATATGGAATCTTTCAATAATATGGAATGTTAACTCGAATATCTCAAACTGGCAATTTCAATATACGCCCTTATTCCACCCACCCACTCAATTGTAGATCCAAACGATGTTTTAGTAGTCTCGTGTAACTTACAAATCAGATTGGTTTTAATTAGCATCCAGTAGGTATGTACAACTGAAAGCAGTGTTGACTAGACAAAGCCTTATAGAACAGAGGTGCTCAGATCCAATAAATTATAACCCAGCTGTTCGGTTGTATCTCAAATCTTATCTCACCATTTTGTCACCAGTACATGTCCTAGTGTCGATATGAAGACGGCTTTACTGTACAGGGGTTCCGGGTTCATTGCCTACTGACTACTACAGATCGATTTCTCTGATTCGCATCCTCCCACGCAAATGAGCATATCCTACATTGTAATAAATAGTCTAGTTATGATCCAGAATCAATACGAAGACATTTTATAATAATACATTTATTGGTTATTATATTTAATTAAATATTTAGTATATGGATCGTAAAGATTCAAACTACAGGTAAGAAGAAGGTCTCTTAGAATGTATACTCTAATTAAAATTATGCCTATACATATTTTATTATATACATTAATCCCACGTTAGACTTTTTTAAATACACAAGGCTTACATACTCTTAATGAGTATCAATATTTTTTTCTAAATTAGGAACAAAATAAATGATATTGAATAATTACACAGTATGAGTATTCTGTAAGTGGTCAACATTTTTATTTTTATTAAAAATGGAATTAAAGGTATGTCTTAGTATACATAATTTATATATTATTCAAAATTATGTTAATATTAGACAATATTGCGATTTCCTGCCTACGTTAAAAATATTTAAAATAAAAAAGTCCACTCATATCCTCATACTACATATCCATACAAAATTAATTATTTAAAAATTTCATATATGTATATATTATTTATATAATGGGGAATGTTACACAAAAATACTGAAAAAATATTACATCAAAATAAAGTGATAACAAATAAATTAACGATAAAACAATTTTTTGGCTGTACTGTAAAGTCGCACGTTACGACTTATTATACGTTTAGCGGCGAGCGTCAATAAATTTTATATTACGAGGTATTCAATTATATATCATATATCAATCAAATACATACTGATAATTTCACTAAAATAACCTATCGAAGGGTAAGTGATTTTTTATTAATAAATTTGTATCTGTCTTCGCCGAACGTTGAAAATTATTATTCATTGACTACGAACAGACAAACTGAACTGAGTCTTCAGATAATCATCACCAATATTCAAACCACCTTTCCTTTTATAGTCACGTGTAAAAGAAGAAAGGTGTTCGCTAATACGCAGATAGAATCTCAAGTGCAAGATACCATTTTCGGAATTTTGTTTTCTAATCTCTTTCCTTGTCCGTTGACAACCACTAAGATGAAAACTAGTCTATGGATTGAAAACGCCCCCGAGGACGAGTGATTTAGATTTCATTTATATGCGTAGTAAAGCAGCTTTTATAGAGCCGCAGGATACAGGTTACAACGACAAGGTTATAAAATAATCCTTTTAAGTGTGTAACTATGAGAATATCAGCTGTGCGATACGTTTTAATTACGATCTGCGTGACCAAGTCGCGTGTGCCATGGATTTAACAGCCACCATTTCTTACCAACACCCAACAAACTGTATTTATATAATTGAACCGAGACTCATATTTCACATACATGTATTCACCATAAACCTAATCAACACCAATCCATACGTAGTGACGAAATGAGATATCAATTATTAATATTAAAAAAATACTTGATATCATGAATGTCGACGGTTTGAAATTCTTATTTTTGTTAAAAAATGCTAGTTCTAATGTCACAATATAAATATCCGACGACTTTTAACTAGGCTCAACTGATTATCTTCAGAAAACTGTTTAGTATCTCTTGAAAGCACTATTTTTAAGCTAATTACTATGAAGAAAAAAGACGACACTAGGGGTAGGGAAATACCTCTGTTGTAATGCATCAGTGGCTTCAAAAATTCCAAAAAAACATAATTTCAATACAAGATTTTGTGAAAACTTGGATCAGGAATGGACAAATTCTCCCATTTAAATTGTTGATAGTGTTGACGTCGTAATTAATTAAATATATATAATTGTCTAACTGTGTGTATGTTATATGTCTGTCTGTCTGTCTGTCTGTCTGTCTGTATGTCTGTCTGTACGGGTCAATCCCTCAACCATCCTCAGCGTATACAGAGTCGCTATATACAGAAAAATAGTCCTTAATATATCAGGGTACAAGCATTAAAATTCCGTGTGCTCTTAAGTCTTTATGGAACTGAGCCATATATTCAAAATAGAATAGAATATTTGGTAGTGAGACTCCATTTAAATTTGTTGATTATTGAAGATATGCGAAAGTAGCCCTTAATACGTATCGAATACCTTCGAGATATCGTATACTTTCGTTTGAAATATGTTTGCTGTCAGTTTAGTTCGAAATGTATGAAACTTCAAAAAATGTTCATTTTCAATGATTGTTTAAACTATAAAATGGGGCTTTTTCGAAATAGTAAATGGTCCTATTTGACCGGCAACTAATGTAGATTCATCCATTATCTATAACACGTTTCATGTCTCTGTCAATAGAAGGTAGTTAATCGTAATCTGTAAAATTTTATATATTCAATTCGAATTGCTTGACACATGAAACGTAGTGTTGCCAGGTCTATAAATAATTCAATTTAAATATGTAATCATAATTAATACATATCTAAAATCTCGAAACGGGTATTTTAATGATAATATTATTAAATTTATTTCAAAATAATTTTAGAGATATTTAATAACGCATAATAAATGAAAATTCTCAAAAAAAGTATTTATCGGAAGACTCGCTTTTTAAATATTGTGATGAGTGTTGTCATCATATGAAACCGCGTTATATTATTTTATTAATAATTTTAATAAAATTTCAAACTTCTTTCGAATGAAAAAACAAACATCTTATTATCTTCGTATTAAAAACAAATCAGAGCATTTCAAAATATTAAATAATTTCAATATATTTTTAGGTGTATTTAATTTGATAATGCATAACAATTTCCACATTTTTATACTTCATTTTTAAAATAAAAAATTCTTTAAAGCAAAAATGAAATCAAAACTCAAAGATAAACGTCCTATTAAAAAACCAGGCAGAACATAAAAAAAACATTAACAAATTGAAAATTTCAATTAAAATTACCCTAGTTAAATATATTTGACTACGTGTTAGAAGCCGAAAGTATACTTAGACATATCAAAATAAAATATTGTGGTATCTTAAATAAATCTCTCCAAGCTCTCGTTTAGTCTGATCAATCGTCTAGATTCAATTATATAGATTGATAACTGTATTGACTATCAATTAAAATAAATAATTAGCTATTTTTAAAAATATTTATGGTTACAATGAACTTGTAGATTTCTGTGTAAAAATGGTGTAATTTTGCTGAATTCACAGTGTCAAAGAACATTATATCGATGTTGGTTTGTAATTTAAGCATTCTTGCTTGATTTGAATACTGTTGATGGTGGTATGAGTTTGATTTGCGATTGTGAGGGCATAAATGAGAAGAAGAGGACCCGCCTCGCGATATATCAATCACGGGGGCCAAGTGCCCTCACAAAGGGCGCCGGCACCAATGACGTTTCATTCAAGGGCTAAGGGCCTCATTACTCGGTTGAGGCGCGCGTCCATTATCAACCGGATCATTAGCCTGGCACATAAATGGTCGGTGAAATTGAGTGTGGCGGTGTCGAAGGATTGTCGGCCAAGACTATCGATGTCCAACGTCAACCATACACCATTGTTTGCGACGCGAGATGGACAGCAAGTCCTAGTGGCCCTCCTTCTATCAATCTCAAGGGCTCTCCATCTATACCTACGTGAACATCCTCGCTATACGGACACTACATTTAACATCAAATCGTGGATATATTACAGCTTGTAAAGAATAAGAGTGTACCTAACCTCTACTAAATGAAAAAACGCATCACCAAATATACGCACACACTAAAACCACATACAGTGTGTGTGAATTAGCATTAGTAGAGGTTGGATACACCTAAGTATTAGATTCCCAGGCATACGTCACCGTAAATACGATAGTAGAGTTACTTAATTTCCCACTTTATGATCGGTTTTTGCTTTGGGTTAATGCCTGTCTGAGCCTCGGGAGAGCACCAATTAACAACAAACCGTCGAAAGTACATCAAAGCAACTCTACTATCGTATTTACGGTATGTTTACGATGACGTATGCCAGAGAATCATTAATCTATCCTGCACAGTTTCAGATCATAGATATAAACACAAGATATCGTATGAGTAGCTAAATGCGTGGGTAGTTCAAGTACATCAAGTAGCCAAAGACATGAGTTATTTGGTAAACATTTTACTGTAAACATCTCTTCATATCGTTATATTTCACAGTAAAATGGGTAAATGCATTGTTATTACTTCTTGTCATTTGGAATCAAACATTCACCCAAATACATCTAGGCTCAGTTTTTAGCAAAGACTACTTTAACATGTTTAAAAAATATTACTGGGGTTTTAACGTCAGGCAAGTTGTTACAACCACTCTCAGGGGCCACAAGAAATGTGTTGAGTGAGGGAGGGTTTTAATCGCCGTGAATTATTATATATTTATTATTATATGGAATATATATATATATAGGTTATATATATATATATATATATATGGTATATATATATATATATATATTTACCTCCTACGCCACCTTCGTGTTTCTAATGTTGTTGTTTTCTAATGGGTAATTTCAATGTTTCTAATCAGTGTAAGAGTGGGGATGATGAATTGGCGTTGTGAATTAGTATTATATATATATATATATATATATATATATATATATATATATATATATATATATATATTTACCTCCTACGCTACTGTGTTTCTAATGTTAAGTTGTTTTAAATGGGTAATTTCTAACAGCCATCAGTGTAAGAGTGGGGGATGGATGAATTCGGTGTTGTGAATCTAGTATTATATATATATATATATATATATATATATATATATATATATATATATATATATATATATATATATATATATATATATATATATATATATATATATATATATATATATATATATATATACTCTAAGGCAAAAAGTTTTTCCACACATTTTCGGTGTAAATTTTTTTAAACCCTAGCACAAGAGTGTCGTTGAGCGAGTCTCGCGACAGAGGAGATTGAGAGTTATGATGTGACTGTTGAATTACTTGACGCTGAGCGAAGTATCCACGATATATATAGGAGTGATGTCAAGAATACAAAGTCAACTGAGACCCTGACCATGCAGATGAGGTCTCATCGAAATTCTTCACGTTTGTTTCCTTATGCACTTGCTGCATAATCTTCGTAATGAGGATATTTTTCTTACGAACGCGCCGATTCGCACATCTTTCACCACACAACAAAGACTCGCCTTCAATGTCGGATTCAAAACATCAGATACTTTCAGCATCCAATTGTATTGAAATCACTGTACACCCGATATAATATCTAATAAAATATACACACTACCTTTGTCTTTGATTGCATCCACAGCATGCGGAACCCCAAGCCAAGGATGTGGAAGATCCAAAAACACAGCATCAGCTCTCGATTTCAGATCGTCTCCAAATCCTGATGCACACACGTCTCTATGTTGCGCCTTTTAAAATAAAAATTCAATTTCGAATGCAATTACATATTTTTATGTTAAACTTACGGTGACATATTCAGATAGGTAGTGATTCTTGAACTCGTCCTTGGCAAGTTCGACTCTGTTTTCATGAAAGTCAAATGTGTACAGGTGTCCAGAGGGCTTCAAAGCCCTTATAAAGGCGTGAGACAATGACCCGCTACCGGTTCCTGAATAAATCAAAATATTTCAAATATGTCATTTATAAACTGGAACATTTATTTTACCAGCTTCGATAACGACGCTTCCAGGATTTACTTCGAGCTGCATGATTATCATACTAATGTCTGGGGTGTAAATGATTTGGGTTCTGTGAGGAAGAGTCACAGTCCATAATTCTGGAGTTGGTGGTAAAACATGAGCCCATCCTTTAGATAACTCCACCTGATCGATCAAAAAAAAATTATAAAACGATTAGAAGACAAGCTATTGAAATGGCACGTGAATTTTTTTTGAGTAAATCAGGCTTCAAGTTTTCATACAAAAAAGTAGTATGTACCTACTTGGAAAAAACATCCATCACAGGATACAAATATTTTGGGACATGATTTATACAATCTGTCAATGAGGTATCAAATATTTTGGTACATGATTTAATCGTTTATAATATGAAATTTGTAAATACATAGTTAATAATTTTACCTTGCTTCCGAATTTTTTCCCAATGAGACTTCTCACTTTGAGTGCACCGTATGTTGTTTGAAAAACATTTTCGATCATTGTGTTATTTTTGTTTTTTATTTCAGGATACACTTCAATGGCGTGTACAATATTACTCATGTAGAGTATTACTGTATCACCGATTTCAATAACTTCTTTGTAATTTTTAAAACTCATTTTCCTAAAAAAATATATGAACATGGATCGTGGGGTAATTAAAATGAACGATGTTAGATGAGAGTGGATACATTCGGTGGTACACCAACTTTAAAACATAATTAACTAATATGTAAATATTATAAGATTGTAAAAAAAAATTAAAACTCACCAATCAATAAAAAATAACAATATTTTAACTTTAATTAATTATACGAACGATTTTATCTACATTTTATATATTGCACTTGATTTTTTGGTATTAATTATAATTTTTTAAACCAATTTCATATATTGTTGGACACTATTTTTCATGAAAAATAAATAAAGAGGGTGTGATTTATCAAATTAAAAATAAACATTGTACCTACACAACTTACAAACAAACGTTCACACCGTAAAGTGACAGTTGGTTTGTTTACGTCGAAATAACCTCAAATTGAAGACGCGTTAACAATGAATTATATTGAGAATAGTTCCTTACTTAAAATAAACCATATCAAACCGAAATATAGATTATAGATTTAATTTTTTTTATAATTAAAATGAATTATATATGATTATGTGATTTGTTGAATGCGGGTGGTTGTTGTGTTTTGGTTCATTTTTATATTTTATGTGACTATATTTTAGATTAAACTCACCTCTATTTGATGTTTTCTTAATTATTTTGAATCGTTGAGCTTGTATTATCAGATAACTGAATAAATAACAACAACACGTGTGAAATAAATCGTTTATAATTTTGACGTGAGAGGCGACACCAGCGCCAAGCGGTCATTTTAGTAAGTAGAGTGACAGTCGAGTTGTTGTGACTTGTGGATTGAGGCTTGTGTTGTGAGTTGTGATTGTGGCTGTGGATTGTGAGCAGGAACAGGAACAGTGGCGGCTCGTGGCCCGCGATGAGGAGCAGCAACACGGAGAACATGGAGCACAGCAAGACCACCTCGAAGACTTCCTCACTGAAGGCTCTGCTGCTGAAGGCCTGGAGACAGCGCTGGTCCGACCTGCAGTGGGGCGTGCACATCAAGAGCGTGCTGCCGCGTGGAGTCTCCGGTGACGTGTACAACTTGGCTGACTGTATCCTGCAGCAAGCCACGGTGGGCTGCGGCGCCAATGCACTGGCCATCTCGTACCTGAAGCACTCGTTGAGCGCGCAGCTCGTGTCTTACGCGGCCGTGCTGCAGCGCATCGCCAAGTTCGAGGCCTTCCACAAGCCGCACTGCGTCCTCGGCCTGTTGGAGTTCGTGCAAGAGGCGCTGCCTGGAGTCACTTGCAGAGGCAAACACGAGGAAGGACTGTTGGCCGCCGCGCTGCTCGCTGTGGCGCACTGGCTGCTGCAAGTATACCTGCACGCCGCGCTCAAGGATGACTCCGAGCCTGAACTGCTGAAGAGGCCGGCCTTGCTGCTGTCTGACCTGCTGCACTGCTCCTTCTCCTCGGCCATGCTGTGTCTGGCCAAGTGGGCTGACAGGGAGCAGCACGCCGAGCTCCTGGACACTTGCGCTAGCATCACCACTCTGCTGACCGCACCTGACCAGCCACACCTGCAGACCGCCGGACCCTCGGAGTCAGTGCTGAGGAAGCTGTGTGACCTTGAGATAGACAACATCTGTCCTGAAGACGATCCGCCCGAAAATGTCACGTACTGTCTGCAAGCGCTGCTGGCCGTCGATCTTCTCGCAGAACCGAATGCAGACACGCAAGCTTTTGTCGATCGACTTCTGATGGTGAAGAGACTGAAAGGCTATGATTTGCCTAGGCTTTACTGCGAATTGATGCGGGCTTGTCTTATATCTCTCGACGATGCTTCCGGTTGTCCTTCCAAACAGTCCGTGTGGGGTGCGTTCACCTTCTTAAAAGTACCTCAAATATTGCAACGGCTCAATTCTGTGATGAAAAAGACTGAAGACGACGGAGAACCTCCTGAAATATCCGAAGCTTTTGAACTTTTACTTCGGTCTCCACCCCTATTAGACATTCTCGATTCTAAATGGTCATGTAACTGTGTTCGCTTACTTTTGGACGGTTTAGCGAAAGTAAACTTGGCCTCCGATCAGACCGTGGAAAAATTCAGTCGACGCCGAGAAACCCCAGAAAATAGTTGTGCCAAATTAGACCCTTCGAATGTTCATAGTTCTATTCCCACCTTCATAATGAGAGCCAAACCTATACTGGCAGGTATTTTAAAAGTGAGTGCTGACTTTGGAAAAATTCAAGATGCTCTTTATAATATGTTGTGCCACGATTTAAGTGGAAAAAATTTAGAGGTAATTTTAGCAGTTGCGACAGTTGAAGGACAATTGAAACAGTTTGTGTCGAAGCTGATCAAATTTAATGAGTGGTCTCTGCAAACAGCCAGCGATCCCGGCAAACCGGGACAATCTAGAGCGCTCCTGTTCGACATAACATTTTTGTACTTGTGCGTCATAGTTCAGCAGTACGGAGCGGACACGGTATTGGATGAAGGTGGAGATTCATTCTTCGAACGCTGGGTGAGAGACTGCATGGTCGAGAGGGGTGTTCCTAAATCTCCAAATCAAGTTCTTCAAAAATGTGAACCCACCAAAGTTGAATCGCTCCTTCGTCAATTAAACTCGGCTGAGTTTGATTTCAAAAATAGTCAAATGAAGTATCACGATCTGTGCGTCAATGTGAGTGGAGCGATCAAAGAAGTCTTATTCGCCTGGGAGCAAGGATCTTTGTCAGCCACTGATGTGAAACGTATTCTAGATTTAATTAAACAGAAAATGGCTTGCTTGGCGGTGTGCGCTTCGGCATGGTTATGTTCTTACATGCATATAGTTCATCAAGATGCTCTTCTGAAACCTATGAACATGGTGCAACAATTTTTGACTCCGTTAAGTGAAGTGGAACTTGCACAGAGTGACAATTATAAAGAACGGTGTCTGTTAATGTTCCAAATTGTTCGCAAAATGCAATATGATGTTCACCCTCCGACGACATCTAAGAATAAAGCGATGACTCTGAGTCATAGTATTATATCGAGACAACCGATTTCTGAACAACTACAGGCAGCTTGGGAAGCTGTAAAAGATCGTGGATGGCTACATATTGAAGCGACCCATATATTTGATAGTCTCTTAAACACCGGAGGTCCCATTTGGTTCACCAGTAATTTGGTCAAAGAAATTATAAAATTTCGCTATGAAGTTGATCTCAATAGGGCCGTGGACCTCGGACTTGCCTTATTCCATTTAAAAATTGAAGAATGTACTCAAGCCCTTTTATTACAAGTGCTTCCTCAATACTTATATAACAGTCAACAGAGTGAAGAATTAATGGAACCACAGTCATCTACTTTAGCTAAATTATGTGTTTATAGTATATATGCTGCGTTTGAACATACAAATACTCATAATTGTGGTACAACTATTAAAAAGAGACGTTTTGAAGATGATGATGATATTGAAGCGCTTTGTCCTGTGAGTAAAGTCCGTAGATTAAATGACAACTCCACTGAAAATGCATTATTTCCAAACAGTCTTTCGAGTCAGCCGAATAACCAAAAATCAATTACTTTAAAAGAGCCACTGCAGTCGGCTCTGCAAGACTTATTCAAAACGTTTACACAACTTGTCGGCAGAGACGGTGAAATATCCCCTCAAACTCATTTCATATTTCAATTTTTAACTTATATTGTTAAATGTGGAAAGGACAGAGCGAGAGTTATACTTCAAAGTATGCCCAATGACTTAGTCCCTACATTAATAAAGTCATTACCTGAATTGTTCACCACCGGATTCATATTGAGATTGTACGATGTGAACACGGTAGCCGGAAGAAAATTAATCGCACGTGATCTGTGCATCCTAAGGAATATGCAACTTCGTCCAAATTGATCTTATCAATTAACTGTTTGGAAATAATCAATTTATTAAAATGCATGCTTTGCAACATTTATTTTTTTACAACCAGATATGATTTTTTTGCATTATTTTTATTGAGACAAATTAAATGTATTGAATAATGTACATACAAAATGTGTTTCAATTAATATTCCCTTTATAAAAGCATATGATAATATTATTTATGAAGGTATGCTTTATTTATTGCTCTTGTGAATTTTGTATTTAATAATTGTAAGGGATGTTTTACAATGGATATTTTGATGAGTTTTCTCCATACACTTTTATAAATATTATATATTGAGTATTGGTCTACAAACTAAGTAGTGATATTCAAATAAATGTATTGTACTACAAATCAGCATATCATATTTCTGAAAGTATTATTTATGCTAGACATTATTGGGTGATTGGTTTACGATGACAGTTGTTTAGATGCGTTATTACTGGCTGTCAAAACAACTAGAAGCGTGGGTGTCTTTCCTCGCCAACTCTAAATCATAGCTTCGATTCTAACGAAATTTACTCTAAAATATATATATTTTTTTTTTGCCCTACTTGTGTGGGACAAAGCACAGTTTATGCGGATATTGGCCAATGCATATTATCTGCACTGAGATGTCACAATTTATCCTAAGCAATAACTATCAACAATCGTATTCCTAATCTCGCCAATATTTATTCCAAAACAGCGGTCGAATTCTTTATTAAAAAATATATCACGGTGGGATAATTCGAAAAACACAATAGCTGATTATTCAATTTACGGTCGTATTATTCGGATATTTCATTCGATAAAAAGAGAAGAGGAACATTTCCATGAATGAATTTCCAGATTACAGATATGAAGTTTTTCACGTCAAATTTGCACTTTTTTATTTCAAATCTGAACTCTTTTCCACCAATTCTGCCACCTACAGGGCGTGTTTAGGAGCGACCTTGTATAGTAACATACATATTAATGACCTTATTTTATTTAATGTACATTCTGTTTATACATACATTTTTTTATTATTGTTGTATTGTCTGTAAAAAAGCTGTTTATATGCAAATAAATGAAAATCTACTATTTTTATAAATTCCATTAAATGCGACGTTATTATCATAACTAGTCCAAGTGGTAGTGATGAAGTGACTTAACCCATTCGAGCACTGCAATCTAATTTCCTTTGTAATATTGTTTTATTATTTTATGTGTACTCTCTGATATGTACACAAAACATAGGATAAAAATTTATAGTTATCATATTTCAAATATTATACTCATGGGACAAACTATTAAGTTGAATGTAAATTTTATTAAAATCCTAAAATTGTAAGCCGTACAGTGCTCTACAAATGCGAGCAATTAAAAACACGTTTTTTCACCTTCTTGCCCGAACTTTGTTAATTAGTTATGGTTTTTTTAAATTCATCTCTGAAGCTAGATAATATACTTATATATTTTTACAAGTACTTGTAGCTTTCCTAGAGCAGTGCATTTGTATGGAAAATATCGTAACTGGCGTTAAGGTAGTATTGATAACAATACGGACATATATGGAGTGAATGCCTTAGCTAATATAATAATGGTAATAGTTATAAAATATGAATGCAGAGTTATACAGACACAAAGGAACCGGAGGGCCGGTACAAACAGATGAAGAGATTTCCCCAACAAGCTCGGGAGGCGTTGATTTATTGTTCGCCATCCGCGCAATTGACTTTCCAATCGAAAAATCGGATCACCAACAATAAAATATCTAATGATACAAATAAGAAGACAATGCGGCCAGCACTTGATAAATAGCGTGGTGTGATCGTGAGAGATCCACAATGCTGATTGTTAACCTCACTAACGCTAATAGAGCTCTACCCTCCATTTATTGAACACTGATAACCGCAAGTTTCTCAGACAACGTTAGTGAAAGCTGACTGTCTCCCCAATTACTTACAATTACGAGGGAAGGACTGATTATTTTAATATCACCCACAAATCTATCAAACTAAATAAAATGTCATCAAGAGGCGAGAGTATTCATGTTAATATGCTAATTATATTTCCTTTTTTTATATTCGCCTTCCCTATTGACGGGAGTCCCTTTATAAGAGGTTGGCCAGGCCACCTTGGCCTTTACGGGAGAATATAGTAGAGATGGTTTCCCAGGCCACCACACAGCAATGAGTACTTAAGATCTAGTTTGCTAAGCTAGATCTACCAAGTGACTCCGGTGCCGTGAATCGAACCCGGGAGTCTTCACTCACGAATCCGTTACACTAACCACTGGGCCACAAGGCGGCTGTATTTGTTTTTAATTTCTAAAATTGCATGCAAAAATATGAAGTATTTTATCTAATATTAGTTACTCTGATTTCCCGGATTGTAAGGTAAATACTGTTTACGCTTAAACTTACCAGCGTAATAGCTCAAGAGATAAGAAGCGTTGTTAAAAATACTGTGGTCATGGGCTTGAATCCCACTCAAGTAAAAAAATTAATTGATTTGATCGGTTATTACGACTGGGAGATCGTGAATAATATTAATAAAATCCCGATCGATCGTCTTGATCCAGTTTTACTTTGATTTCGTGTATTATAAGGTAAATACTGATTATTAAGTCATTAACCTGTGTAACTATTGTCTTTCAAATATTGTTTCAAGATAATCGAATAAAAAAATATATATTTTATAGTATTATCTTTGGTAACAGGAAAATGCACCTAATAGGATATCTAACTATGATATCCAAAATATGTTTGTTTACCCGTCAATTAATAAAAATATCCATAGCCTAACTCGTGTCAAGTTTTTATTATATATTTGAAATAGATGCATATTCCTTATGTGCTGAAATAGGAGTGTGTTAGTGAGTCGTGTTTGTCTATTCGTACACACACGACTCACTAACACAATACTATATTGAATACGACCCTATGATCCCTTGTGCATGAGGAATAAGATTGTCGGAATGAGTAAAAGCTGTCGGTGATTGAAGATTGTGGTAGAAGTGGTGATCTATGTGTCGTATTGTGATTTAGTGATCGCACTTGGAAGAGACTCGACCGAGACATCTTCATGACCAAGATCAAGTATTTACTGTGGATAGTTTAACTCTGTTTACACGGTACCACCCGTGCCTGATACCTTGATTTATAACACTTCAAACCGGGAACAATCGCTGCTATTATCCCAATTCGAACCGTTCATGCTTTTATACGATACGATGCGATGTTTGGATAACCTACACAACACTGATTTACTCACCCAGATGACGCCTCGTAAATAAAATATGTGGTATCTCGACATACGAGTGCCCTCACATACGAGTTTTTTGAGATACGAGCATGCGAGTGAGCGATTTTTTTGCTTCGAGATACGAGTAAATTTCGAGTTACGAGCAATCAGTTTAGCGGGTCGGCCAGTATCTTATGAACCTACATAACCGTGCAAGTCCTTCTCGTCCTGGACATTGCTCATTCTAATCCATGAAATGTTCGTAAAAATAAAACACCCAGAAAAAGTTATTTAGAGATATTTAATGATACTTGCCTAAAGCTTGGGATTCCTAGGCGTACATCTCCCTAAACGTACACCGTAAAGACGGTAATAGAGTTGCTTTGCTGTACTTTTGATCGGTTTTATGTTCATTAGTGCCTCGCCCGAGGCTCAGACAGGGCATTAACTAACAAAAAACCGATCATAAGAATCCATTACTTTACTCATTTCCGGATCATTGTGAAAAAGAGTAAGAAACAAACGACATTGAAAATGTTTTTTTCGAAACGGTCGAAATTAACAATATAAATCTAATTTTATATCTTTATATTCTCGTTTTGTTTTTGTACAATAAATATTTTTTGCTAGCACTTTTTGTGACGCTGGAACGGATTAATGGCAGTTTATATGGAAATGTATGGGAAAATTTGATTCGAGTTACGAGCAAAGCGGAACGAATTAAAGTCGTATGTTAAGGTACCATTGTATTACTTTGAACAATATAATATTGTAATGAGAGTGTGTGCATGTGGTGCGTATGCGTGTTCACCAATACTACCAAGCTCTAACCTATTCGTACACACACGACTCACTAGCTAACTCTTATTACACTTATATTGAATACGTCCCATTTATTCCGGGGTATATCAGTCGCCGCAAAGACGGTTCGGCGCAAAAAGGAATAATCAATAATAACTAAAACTTTGATGATTCTCTGATTTGACCATCAATAATAATTGAAGCCAGAGAAAAAATAATCGAGTACATTTTAAATGTTAATTTCGATTAAAACAAAAGAAAAATTTAAAGAAAAAGACAGAAGAAAATATTAAAGGTATTATATATCTTATTTCCATCTATGTATATACATTTAGCATTAAAGAATATTGATTATCTTAATAAAATATAATCAGTCTTTATCTTTAATTCTCTCTTTATCTTTTAATACTATTTTTTTCTGCTTTTAATTATCAATGATGGTTTGGTTTATAAATTTATTTTAGATTTATTTATTATCAAATGATCTCATACCGTTTATTCTGCCATTCAAATGGATCATTATTGTGCAATTTTTTAAGTATTATAACTTCACACCAATAGAACAACGGGCACGACAAAAAATCCAATAATAATTTTTTATAAAATTATACCCAAAAAAATGCGACTTATGTAAAAAAAATTGATTATAAATGAATGAGTTGATATATTAGTTAAAATTGGAAATATTACTAAACCTTTACACTGGGTATAGATATTCAGTGAGTTTTGTAATATCCATACTATTAGTTTTAAGCTATACTTACTTACTTGATTTGGGAGCTTTTAATTCAGATCGCATATGATGTAATTTCCTAGTGTTGGCTTTATTTTAAATCTATTTATATGAGCTTCAATATGATATGACATAATAATGATGATTTGAATGTGACTGTGTATAAAATGATACATTTGGTCGGCAGACAAAAGCAAGGCGCCTGCCTACAACAAATGGTAAAAATAATATTATGCAATAATTGACTTGGTGCCTTGCGGTCAGTTGCCGCTCTGTCATTCCTATAATATCACATTACCTTTACTAATATGCATACGATAAAAATATCATTTGTATTACACAAAAAAAGAACCATCACATTGATGACTTGTGAGGCTCTCCTTGCAAGCTTTCAACAATAAGATACCAGTTGGTTAAACCATACATTTCTTAAAAATCCCATTACATACATATCACATAAGTTACATGAATCTAAAATTTGATTCTACTTTTATTTAGTTCGATACATATTCTCACTTGACTCTTGTATTAATTAGTAAAGAAGATTCCATTCGCACAATAGTTGCTATATATATTTTTTTATACAAGACACTCATAATTTCAAGTTTTTATAAAACTGCTTGCTTTTGTGTTTTTATAAAAAATACTTTTGAAAATGTTACAATATAGGGTGGTTAACTATGATGTCACAAGTGGGTTTTCCCCATTTTCAATTATTGTAACATAATGGGTTTCACCTGGGTGAACTCTTTTCCACAAATTCTGCCACTTATATGACTTATTTAGGAGTGACCTTATATAGCAACACTTATATTATGTCTTCATACACCTTACTTTATTTTTTATATACATTCTATTAATACATTTTATACAAACATTTTTTTTAATTATAGTATATATATATATATATATATATATATATATGTACATTTTATTTTTTATTACCTTTTCTATTACTATTGTTTTGTCTATAAAAAAGCTCTTCTGAGCGTTTATATGGAAATAAATATTGTTATATTGAAAATAACGATACTCGTGTTAAAATTAATAAAAAGACAAAAATTAATTTCACACTCATTCATTGATTAATTATTTTAACAATTATTGTTATTCATATTTAATAAAAATAAATTTTAATAATATTTAAAAGACAACATTGTAGGAAAAAACGATATAATTTATTTATTGGTGGCCGTGGTGAATAATAAAATGTTTAATCAATTTCTTGTATATATTATACTTCTTCCATTTCGGATTTCAGGATTATTTATGGTATTACAGATATTTTTCATAATTGTATATCTTATATCAGTAAATAATTCATCCAATAAATGGCTGAACCATATTGAATTTTGTATCGATACGATGAATCTGTAAATGTTTATGTGAATGTAAAATTATTTACAACGAATATAATGGAAATATCTCAAAAGTCTGTAATACATTTAATGACAGATTCAACATCAATTTCAATATAATAATTGCTTGCTGAAAGTTGATAAAATTTATCTGAAAAGGTAGCTAATTTATGTGGTGAAGTGCTTTAGACGGCGGCGTCAACACTGGCGCGCGCTCTAACCACATCCATACCGCAAACCGCAAGTCGGAAATCATTCATTTTTAAACTTTTACAACTACATTTTAAATTATTATAAATATTTTAATACACGTATATAATTATAATTTTAAAATATTGTTTTAAATGAAGGTTTTTCATAGAAATGTTATAAATATTTAAATCTATGCAAATAAAAATGCAACATTTGAGAACCATTTGTTGAGTGACAACGTGTGGGGCGCCAGCCATTATAGAAATATTCACAATTTACCGAGGAGACTTTAATAATTTAATTCTTCTTGAGTGCTTTCACTTCTAATTGTTATTTTACAAAATTTCAAATTGAACAATTTTTTTACTATACCTTCACGACATATAAATTATATTTTTGGTCTATATAACGTATATTATTACTTTAGATATCTGCAAAATATATTTAACAGGGTAAATTTAATGTAAAATTTTATTAAAATTATGTGTATTTTTGAACATTTTTTTTATTACAGCAATTTTATTTTCAGTATAATTTATTTATGTTATAGGTACCCCTTAATAATAATGTTTAACGGCAGGTAGGTTAATAATATTATATCCATAAAAGTAGGGGTGTATACATTTTTTTTATATTATGGAAGCATACTTAAAATCGGCCAAAAAAGTGAAAAATACAGATTTTCAAATGCTCGCAATTGTAGAGCACTGCGCGGATTTAATTTTTATTATGTTGCTTTACTATTTAGTAAAATGTATTATTCTATCTGAATTTTGGATATAAACAAAACAAACAGCTTTATAGTTATCATCGAATGTATAATCGACTCATTTATTCTTAGTTTATTTTGAATAAATGCAGATTATGAATTGCATTCTTGAAAAAAGTTAAGATCAAAATTATTAAAATCCACGAATGCCGTTAGTTTTTTTGTATTATTCTCCTTGCATTTTCGGATGGTAACAGATCAATCGTAAAACAAAATATTATTAATAAAATTAAATAAATATTTTGGAAATTTGCCATATACTTTAAAGTGTTTCCCATGAATATAATAATTGATCTATGATAAATGTAGATGTATATCATATAATCTTTTCTGAAAATAACATAATAATAGAGCAATATTACGAAGGAAATTGTTGCAGATGTGGAATATGTCAAAGCACTTCATTACACCCACTCGGATTAGGTCTGCTTATAATACAAATATATTATTAATGGAGGATTTTAAAAGGCAAATATGTTATCTATCTGTTAAGCTCGAATGTCAAATTTCAGCAAGTGCTGCATTTTTAACCGTCACTGTTTGAAGAAATCGACCAAAGTTCCTACTATTAATAAAATATATGTTGATACTTATTTAAAATATTGTACTGCGCTGTAGTAGGTTATATTAAAGTGGGTTTGTATAACTAAATGGTTGATTTTCACAAAAGGTTATCATCCGAGTCCAGGTGTATGTATACTCGTAGTTTCAAAACGAAGCAAATGGCATCTCAAGTCCGATATTGTTTGCGTTCCATTTTCAGTGAGCATAATACAATATGTTGGAGATATTATCGCTGGGTCGATATGAAATTCCATTGGATCCAATCTGAGAAGGCGGATAAAGAAAAAGAAACATTACGGCTTCAATTACGCCGGTAAATCACATCATACGGATAATTTTATATCAACAACAAAAACAATACAACAGACCGCCATCGATATCAAAAGCGGAACCTGCTCACACCATACTCTGTGTCTCCCACACTAAACCACCGTTCATACTAACCAAATGATCTAGGCTCTATTAATTATTAATTTAATATATATAGCAAACAATCTATGAGTACAGTATACCATATTTCCTCGATATTTACCAGAGTAATAGCTCAGGAGATAAGACGCGTGGCTACAAATACTGTAATCATTCCCGCTCAAGTAAAATCCCGATCGATCGTCTTGATCCAGGTTTACTCTGATTTCCTATATTGTAAGGTAAATACTGATTATTAAGTCGATGACCTGTGTAACCACTAATAGTTAAGATATTTGATCTGATGTTATTTTTATGTAAGTGTTATATTTTACGTGGTAGTCTTAACAGGCGTTGATTATCAAAAAAATTGGTTTCAGATATTAAAAATAACATTTAAAACTTAATCCAGTTAATGAAATTTTAACGTTAACTCAAAACTAACAAAATAATTGTTAAAGATATTATTTTATTTATATTGTATATGTACCAGCGTAATAGCTCAGTGGATAAGAAGCGTGGCTACAAATACTGTGGTCATGGGTTCAAATCCCACTCAAGTCGAGAATTTTTAAATTGATTATATCGGTTTTTACGACTGGCGGATCGGGAATAATATTAATAAAATCCCGATCGATCGTCTTGATCCAGGTTTTCTCTGATTTCCTGTATTGTAAGGTAAATACTGATTATTAAGTCGGTGACCTGTGTAACTAGTAATAGTTAACATCAACGACAGACAATTAACACGTTCTTGTGACTTAAAAATCTTCTCAAAAAGACGCAATTAGTGCATAAACCATAGCTTTTATCGGAAAAGTATTTGATAATATATCAATTAAATAAACAAACTTCAATAAAAATCTTATTAACAATTTGAAAATTGTTAATCCGGCCATTTTCCTGGTCCCACATATGTTGGATTATCGATACTACTCTATATTGATATTTTTTAATGATGAGCTTATTATGAATCAGATTTTTTAATCTCAGTGTAATTTCATAAAAGCCGATGATGATTAAGTGTTAGTAGTCGAAAGCACTCAGACTCTTTATCATAATAAGTGAAAGATACACAATATTAATTTAATTTAAAATAGATAAATTGTGATAAATAATGGGATAACTTGAGCGTAATACCTGTGAGATCGAATTAAAATAAATTTAGTATTGGTAAAATAGTAGATCAAGACTTTAATGTTTCCTTGGTGTTAATGTTTTCTTCTGTGTAATGAATGGGAATTTTATGATATAATTTTTTTAAATGTATCCTTATCAATAAGGGCTATTATCACTATAAGTTTTATACGATTGTTAGCAAATTTTTCATAGTTTTTAATTATTTATAAATATTAATTAATTGTGCAGTGCATGTGTATGAACGGTGATTGTATGCAATGGTCCAGCCATCTGGCAACAAGAGCGATCATTACCCAATTTAAATGATAGGCATTTAATGGCATGTTATTAGGCTTTGAGATTACATTTAATTTGGTGGATGTTACTTATACCGCGCCTTTCCATACAAGTAATTGCTATCGGCGGGAACAACTTATCGATAAATACACACCCACTCCATCAGACCATATCCTACCCTTATCTCGTCTTCATAGACCAAATACATTCACATACCTTACATAATAATCTTAATTAAATTAGCTTTATAGCCCTTCTATATATGAGAAACTTTGTAGTTCTCACAATGCTTGCAGCATACATACATGTGTATTAGTAAACAATATTAAATATTGATGAATAATTAATTCATATATTTGAAACATCACTTGTAATATCGTGACATTTTGTCATTTTTTTTCTGAAATCCTGGAGCATAATTTTTGCAGTTTGGTAGCTGATAGTAGTTACATTAGAAAGAGTATAAATATAAAAAAATGTTTACAATATTGTAAAAAAATTGAAGACCTGGGCAAATAAAACAGATGTTTTTATTGTACAGATACATTTTATATTATCGATTCCATCAATGTAATTAATGAAAACATTGAAAAAATCAGACATTTGCATAGAAAAACTGATAAAAATACACTTTTCAATAAATGCTGCTGTTTTTTTGTTTTCTTTTAAAAACAAGTTTATTTATAAAATATTCTATTCGTAGTGACAATATGAGGTTTTGATTGAAATTTACAATTTTTTTAAATTATACAATCTTTTTTCGAAAAATAATTTTCATTAACGTTTGAAAAATCAGACATTTGCATAGAAAAACTAATATTTAATAAATATAAAGACATTTTTCAATACATTTCTATATGATACTAATCACTCTTGAAATTTTTGATTCTTGTTAAAATTGCTGTTTTTTGTGTTTTAAAAACAAGTCCTTTACTTGTGTATATATTTTTTTATTCATAGAGAGAATATAAGCATTTGATTAAAATGTACAATTTTAATAATTTTCATTACTCTATCCGTGAGGTTTCAAGGTGTCATTTTTTAATCAAATTACAATTTTTGCCCCAACAATAACATATTGTAAAAACTTTGTAACTTTTAACCGTTTTACGCAAGAAATAAAATTAAACATAAAATTCATAAAAAATACATGAGTAAAAAAATTAATTCTTATATATTATTTAAATTCTTAATCGACAATGTTCATAATTTTGGAAGAAGAGGCATTAAATAAATAATTATTGTTTATTATTGATATACCATGTTATGTACAAGCGAAATGGTTTTCACTATTTTTTTTGTTATTAAACGGTTCACATCCAATACAAACAAATACAAAAAAGTGGTATTATTAATATTATAAATATAGGCCTTTGGATACCTTCTTGTGGTCCCGCCCATAAATTAGTTATTGGTGGACCATATTTGAGATTTATCAGAAGTGTTGTCTTGATCTATATATTTCTTTCGGTGTTTTGACCCGATCGATCGTTTTTTTCCAACCGATTATAACCACCTCACAGACTTCTCGATTAATCATTCACAATTGTGCCTTACCCTTATACTTGAAATTGGATTTTAATTGGATTTAATTTCTCTCACCGATGGGAAATTTCATGTGCACAATATTACGGTTATTAGGATCAAACGATGGATTACAGTTATTAAAAAATATTTGTTGCAATCTCCTTCAAAACATACTTTCAGTTTCAAACTAACATTTTTTTTTCACATAGTAACTAATAAATACTTAATCCAAGTAGGTGGTAAATTATCTTGTTAAATTTCTCGTTCTTATCGAGTTTTACTGCTCTCATAGTGAAAACAATATTTTTATGAGGGGGGCAATATATGGGAATAATCATCATATTAGACCCTGTAATGAATTGAAGGCTTCATACTTAAGTGGATACTTATCCACTCATCTAACTGTAATGTAATAACGTTTATTAGCTTCATTAGTTGTCGTTGGTATATTACTTTAATTTATTTTATAATATTGATACATTATTTAAGGGTTGCCATTATAAAAAAATGTTCTTTTATTTATTTAATTTAAATAAAAATACTTGACTTATGGTTTCAAGACACGGGAGTATGTACTCAATAATTACTAATATTTTTTCACATGGTTATAGAAATCATACTTTCTCTAATAGTAGGTTTGTGCATATACATAATATATGTATAATTTAATATTTGGAAAGGATTTTTTTATTAAAAATTCAGTCAGTGTGGGAGTTTTAATATATTCAGTTGACTTATGTAAAGTGCCGACATGGCAAATTATGTTGGTTGTGTTAAAGGTAAACTAATATATTTTTACTTTAGCCGTAAATCATCACACCAGATTGCCGATGATGCCTTTCATTATATATCGTTTATTTTTACTCACACTGAACCGACTTCTTTTTATTTTACATACATAACACAAGAAAAAAATATTTTATATTACCTACAAATCCTGAAAATATGCATATAACAAAAGTTTGCATATTTGTGTATAAGGAAAATATTTTGTGATTTCAACGCGTGGACAATTGCATAATCGAAATTATTTATTAAAGAATTTATTATTATGTTCATATTATTTATTTTATTTTATTTTTATTAAAAATAAATCCCTTAAATTGATATTAAAAAATATAATTAGATTGACTGTTTAGATTATATGTTTTGTTTTCTTCAAAATATTTTTATATAATATCAACAGGTATAGAGATTAACAAAATGTTTAATAATGTGATTTGTAAATATTTGTTCTTAAACAATCGATTTAAACAATTGTAAAATATAAGCATTTTTTTTTAATCACACTGCTTGTCTGTTTTTTAAGATTTGACTAAAATATGGAAGGATAAGATGAATAAATCAAAATTAAATAAACAATGAAAGTTCCATCATGAAACACCAACAGCATTTATTACAGAGCGTGTTTTAAATTAGAGCTTATGAGGAAACTTTTTCAAGATTCAATTAAAATAAATTCAATTTCATCAATTTACTTAGAGTTAAGTAACGTAGTCATTAACGAGACATTCTCTGAAGGTATATTGATTTTTTTTACATATCTCCCGTCCAATTACAACTTCCGATCGTTGCTTTTCGAATCCATTTGAATAATTTGTGGTATAATTATCGGCGGCAAGTAGTTTATTGTTACAACATGATGATGATGATTATTCTTTGTGAGAGATTCTCATAAATGTACGCAATTACACCAGACACGAGATAATCCATTAGGCAGACCACATTTCATGTAAAGTGACCTCATCGATTTAGCACCTTAGTTACTTTTCTCAAATTAAAATAACATTAAACCGTGCCTTATGCTCCGAAAACAGGGTCGACGCATTGTGAACGCCTTTCGAATTAATAATATAAATCAATTTAAATAGAAACAATCCCTTACTTTAGACGGTAACTATTCTAGTATATTAGGAGACTTGGCATATCGACTTAAAGTTGACTGTGGATTAATAATGTATGATTATTTTAAAGCAACCAAAAAATAATGCTGATTAAACTAAGTAAAACTGAGAACCAATACCACAGCCAATAAAAATTATTAAAAAATATATAATTACATCTTCACACTGATACTAATTTAATGTAATGTAGAATAAATTTTTTCTTTGATGTGTAAAATATTCTATTTAATATATTTGTACTTGAAGGGTGAAATTAAAATTAAAACATTTGAATTTGATATGAAATTTTACTCTTACTTAAAAAACAAACTATGCTCATCTACTTTTTATAATTTATATTTAAAATAATCGGTTTATAAAATGTTTTAATACAAAAACATGAATTTTTAATGAAAAAAGTGTAAATTTGAAGTAAAACAAATATACTATATTGATATGAAAAAATCCCTTCACAATTAATTAAGTTTTCTTTATTTTGACGTATTGTATATATGTATATCATATTTATTATAAGTTAAAATGGTCTGCATTGAAAAATAAATTCTTGCAAAAATAACGTAAAGTAGGTACATATTATAAATCTTCCTTTAATATTATACTAATCAATTTCTACCAATCATCAGAAAAATATTTCATAAATGTGGTATACATACATATTAACATGGTTATCATAATTTAACTTCCGTAAAGCTTGATAATATATTTGATCTTCATCAAGAAACATTATTCTCTTATGTGAGAATCAACACATAAATCGTTTCAATAGTTTGTCTTTCTTGTTTTACGAAAAGAGTCGGTCACCTTAATATTATACATATTTTTATTATATATATTTTCTTGTGATTAGAGGCCAGCTATCAATCCCAAATATACTTAGTCGCATCAGTTTGTTTGTTCCCCAGAATAATACGCGCTGTCGCTCTCACTCCTTGTTTGCAACCCCTAGGACCCATACAAACATACTCCGTCACTCCCCATTAACCAGATCTATTGTTCTTTTGAAATAATGGAATGCCAGAGGGGCGAAAAATGACATATTTATTATGCCCTACTGTGCATTCATGAGAAGTATGAAAGAATTCCTCTACATTAAGCATTCGTGATGTTAATTTATTGATATTTTTTGTTTTTTATTATACGTTGTATTTGTTATATATTTAAGTTTCTTTTATCTTGTATCTTCTGTAATTCTGACAAATGTCCATCATTGCCGAACCGCATTAGGTTTTTCCTGTAATGGCAAGGTGATGATGGTTCATGCTTTCCTAATTTGATTTATATATATATATATATATATATATATATATATATATATATATATACAGTTTTTTAGTATTTAGCCCAGATTGTTTGCAGGTAATTGTGTCTGAATATGGGCAACCCTTGTGGCATTTGTATAGTGCAATGCATCATGTTTGAGTGTTGTAAACTGGATATTGGCGGTGCTTGCTATCTAAACGATTTGCTAATGACATTTTAATGCTTCGGTCATATCAGCTTAACTATAACTACTATGACTACAACACTCATTTATATTACAATCATATACAGACTCATCTCGTCAAGGAACTTAATCACTTGCGAGTGAAATCAATTTTTCAAACGATGACGCCAAATCCTTGCGAAATATGAATTATCAACCATACCATCATTATAATGGTTTTCCCATAAAAATTTTATAAAATTATATATAATACTGCAAACCCTTTTTTACATATCATCGGATGTCTTTGCAGAATGTGTTAGTTCATTTTGCCAAATTTTACACGAGAGACATTAAACAAGATTCAAGCTGAAAGACGCAGACTTAAAATTACTCATTTTTAAATAAAATTATTTTTATTTAACATTATTTTACGAAACCTATACAAAATGAGGTTAGGTTTATATACTTAGTTCAAATTGGTACTTGAAGATACCAAAGATGATATAATAAATAACAAGTTAAAAAAAAAAATCCCCGTAAATGGCATTAAAATCTAAAAATGTAATATTTTTAATTTTAGCATTCTGTAAAAAAAAAGCCGACGATGTGTATTTATAGTATACTTTACTATATTGATGGCGTTTTTAGTCGTATAAAATAATATATGTATTAATTTATAAAGTACAATATTTGGAAAACATACCCACTACAAATTAGAGATATTTTTTTTTTATTAAATAATCAAAAGATATGTTTATAAAAAATAAGTGGTTATTTTTAATAAAAATAAAATATACATTCTCATTAACAATTAATTTAATACAAAGAAAAAAAAAGCACTCTAAATCTTACCTCCATGCTTAGGGGCAGAAGTTTTTGCACTTTCGCCCCTAGTTCTGTTCAAAACACATCGAAATTATAATAATTTTGACATTTATAAGTTATTCAAATTATACTCTTATCATTGTTTAATAATTAAAGAGCGTCGTGGATTTAAATAAATGTGTATTGAGTTATTTTGTTGGGAAAATTGATAATATGCTTGCAACTAACAAAATGTTAAAGTAGGTACCTATGCATAAATTGGGCCTTGGCCTTTTATTATGATTCATATAATATTGTAGATGGCTCTAATGAGTTGAAAAACACAGTTGACATTTAATATATAAAATTTAATTTAATATTGTGTATAATATAGTTGTACGGATGGATATGTATTGTAGTTGGCACGAAGTGTTCCCCGCTCTGTGTATGCAAATGGTACATCTTAATACACATGTTGAGCACCCGTTTTGCTATTACAATCACCCCCTATTTACATTTTCCTGGTCAACCAACTCCTTTTTATCGCCTCACAATGACCACTAGGATCATTCCTAGACATTTCCATTCCAGTGCCTAGTGAATTCCACTAACACAACTATCGATAGTTTACAATCAAACACTTCTCACACCTCAACATATAAAGTATATAATTATTTCTCTTTCAAAGTGACATTCAATTAGAAGAATCTTGAACCAGGTACATATCTCAAAGACGTCCACGAGGGCATAAGTTTAAAAATGATCAAAGCAAATGTCGCAGATTTGAGTAATAAACATTACACTAAAATGACTAAATTCCTGACTAACCCGATTATAAGTAATGTCGAGGAAACATAAGTTCATTTTACAAATGATTTCACTCGATTCAAATTTGGTTTTACCCAATTAATCTGTTATTTAGTTTTAAGCATAATACTTTTAATTGTTTTTTTTTCAATGTAGAGTCTATTCTTGTGATTATTTATTTATCTTCAAATCTGTAAATGGGTTTTTTACTTTCTTTCTCATACTTTTTAATATTAAGTATCTCTAATGTCACATAAAAATGTTATTCTCATGTTAGTTATAGGTAAAAAGATTTATATATTCTGTACAATTAAGTCTAATTCATAAGATTTTTTTGATTATATGGAAACATTCAAATTAAATAAAGAAATTGTAATATAATTAGTCAAATATATTATGTTCAATATTCAAAGTGATTTCAAGGACTATCAGAATTTACTAGAGAAACAGAGTAAATCTGGTTCGAGATAAACTAAAAATATATTACCCAAATTAGTTTTAAAATTATCTCATATTATTACATGATTTTTTTACCAAATTAATTTTAAAATATTGTTGATTTTTTATAAACAATTATTTTATTTAATTTTCCCTACTATACGAAAAAGGCCTATTATTCATACAATATTTTATAGTTTTTACATATGCTGTCAGTATTTTCATTAAGATTGACTTTGGAATCGAAGTACATATATAAATAAACTGCGTATTAAAAAAGGACTATATTATTTTTATATTATTATTATTATATAAGCGATTACCAATCGAATATTGTGGTAAAATAAAAAAAAGAGTTCAATAATTACAAATTATGTATGGAGCAATTCGATAGTCAATTAATTTTAAGTCTTTAAGCAGGGGTGTTTTCATGAAACAGTGAGCTACGTAACTCGGGTGTTATCAGTTGATTTTTCTCTTGGTTTTTCATTCAAATCAATTAATTTGATTCTTGATCTACGTGGCTACATTTTCGAAGAAACCGGCCCTTAACTGCTTAAAAATCATTATAAATTTATACACATGAAAAATTTGATAAATTAATTATAAATGTATCCTTTTGTTGATGATTTTAAATCCAACATTCCAACAGTATTACACATTCAACCAAATTTTATAAATCTCCAATACAAAATTGCTCTTTTTTCATAATTTACAATTAAACTTAATTACACCCGTGATGTTTCTAGGCGCATCAAGCATCAAAATAAACGGTATTGAAGCAGTAATGTTTGATGTCTTTCCTTTAATAGTGAAGTGCCTTGTTGTAGTATTTTACTGGCATATATCTAATGGTGTTTATGGGAAAAAATACCAACCGTACATAGAAGTAAGCGAAGTGAACGGAGATCCGGCAATTGCAAGGCTACATTGAATTATGCCGACATCCTCTTGCTTGACACAAACCAGAATTATGGATACAATTAATTGATTCACTGCAAATGTTACACCTCTTATTAAACATCAATATAATATTATTGAGATCGAGTGCTTTATTGCCGAAACCGTGTCCGGATTTGTAGGTATAAATCTATACATTTTTATTATTTATATGCAAGTAGTTGTACGTGTTTCTATTCTCATGAGAAGACACCAGAAGTCTCCGTTCATATTTATGTAAATAAGGACAGAGACAAGCACAGCATTTCGCATCGAGACTTCGTTTTCTCCAAACTCAGACTTCCATGCGAAATTATGCCATGTAGGGTTGAAACCACATTCTACTAAATGACAAATATTATAAAAAAATATCTTAAAATATATATTAAAAAGATAGTTCATTTGTAAACACTACAGAAGATTTTTAAGTCGGTAACCAATTAGTCAAATTTACATGAATACTTTTGAATTAGACTTATTTTAATGTGTGTTGATTTTAATGTTAAGATGATTTATCCTAACATCAGACTGTGTGACTTATTTTAATGTTAACATGATTTATGGAAATACAAATATTTAACCCTTCCTAAGTATTGATGATGATATTATAAATTTACACACTTTAAAATGAAAATGGTTAATTTTTTAATGAAAATCTATTAAATTGGAATATATATCTTCAATATACAATATTTTTATAGTTACAATTTTAATTTTACATTTACTCAATATGGTTATTCAAAATAAATAATAAATATTACTATGTAAATTACTCTTGTAAATGAAGTAAAAAAATGTTTTGATCGGTTATTACGAGTTATATTTATACAATCATAATCAATCGTCTTGGTCCAGGTTTACTCTCATTTCCTTGATTTTAGGGTAAACACTGAGACGATTATTCGGGCAGCGCCGCTCTGTCGGTGACTTGTGTAACTGGTAATTGTTAAGATTAGAGACAAATGAATTAACACGTTGTTGTCTTTAAAAATATATATATATAAAAACCTTCTCAATAAGCCCCTCGGGGCGTCCATAAAAAAACCTTTAACAGAAGACATTTAATTAAGCTTGAAAGAAATAAATAAAATTAGTGCAATAAAAATAAATTTATACTAATCACTTAATTTTCAGATTGAGCTTCTGTAATAAAAAATGTAAATAGTTAACCAAAAAATTAGTTGTTATTATTACTTTGCTTTGGTTAACATAAATTGTGGATTATCAGTTTGAAACCTAAGAATATGTTGAGAGAAAATGTTCAGGATTAAAATTCGAACTACAGTTGTAACTCGAGATGTGAATTTAATTCGTTCAAGGTTCATCGTCGTATGTCAAAACAATCGTATCTCAAAGCAATTTTTTCCATCCAATTCCATAAAAACTGCCATTACTCCTTTCCAGATCCTCAAAAAGTCCTAGCAAAAAAATGGTTTTCTTAACGTAACGCACATGTAAATTTTTCGGAATGGACAATGGATAATTTGAGGTTAAAATAAATAAACTAGTAATAACACACATAAAAAATATTAATTGATTATTAATTTATTTATACATATACACAATTCTGGCGCAAAATTCTAGTTACCTTCTATAAAAATTCATCATCTATAAAATTATCGCGCATAAAAATTCGAGGTACAAAAAAACAAGTGTGTCGAGGTAGAAATTCTCGAATATTATTTTTTGTATCTCAAAATATTCGTATGTCAAGGCATTCGTATGTCGAGGTACCACTGTATTAATAATATAAACATATTTATAAAAATCAATTCCTTCAATTTCAAGAGGTCTTGGTTTATATGCCACATTTAACAAAATTAGCGATCGTCTATAAAATTATCGCGCATAAAAATTTTCGTCGTATGTCAAGGTAGAAATTCTCCAATTTAATTCGTCATATCTCAAAACATTCGTATGTGTACCACTGTATTTGGTTTCCAGCCTTCATATCGCTGGCGTTTTATGATCAAATTTTAATGTAGGGTTGTGTAAAACCCTGTTTAGATTATATTGTGTGGATAAAACGGTGTGGTTGGGTGGAATAGTGAGCAATATTTGATGTTGGATAGCAGAAATAAACCCGACGGTCGCACTCGCTTTTGTCCAATCACTCTGATCTTCCTCTCTCCTTCACCATACCTTAACATTTGCTTGCTATGCCATTTTTTTCTTCTTTTATAACAAACACATGCCATTTTTCGCGAAGCCATTTACATATTCTCCCTGACAGATATGATAATTTCCAGCCAAGATGTTTCGGAGAAAAGTGAATGCAGTGTCTCATTGTATGGAAACTTTTACCTCAGCCTTCCAATCACAAACAGCGCACCTCATCATTCAACTATTTAATATAATATAATTTGTCCATAAATATATATATATATATATTTAAAAGTAACCCACCTACTTGATTTTCAATGGCGAACACCTTAAGTGAGATCTTACTCATAATCATAATACAGCGTTCAAGTCAGTAATTCCTTGACACACTGAAGGTTATATGCAAGATTATAAACAATTACAGATTTTAAGTAATTTGTGGTAAAATTAAAGAGAAAATATTAATAAAACACAATGTAATTTTTTTCCATTTTTCCAATTTCAATCAATCCATTTTTTTCGTCAAAAAATGTGGAACTCAAATCTGACATCACCAATATATGACACATGATTTTCATTGAAATATTACTACTATTGTTAAGGAAATTAAATAATAGTGTATAAATACATAGTTCTAAATTTAATGTTAGATTGAAAAACAATTCATTTGGTTATCATATTTTAATGTAATGAAGTTTAATGTGTCATTTATTATAAAAAAAATTATATTGGGGAGGTAACCTTACGTAACTTTTTATATAAAATTCGATGAAAATTTTTACAGTGAAATTCCAAGGTGATGGTAAATAAAAATAAAAATTATCATAAAACAATTTAAGAAAGTATTGTGATAAATATTAAAAAAAAATCTATGGTGATATACCTATTAATATTTTCTAAAACGACTAGTGGGATTAGGTAGGATTTTATTGTTAATAAATATTTTTTCTTAAAATTTGCATCTACCCTTACATACTCTCGTTATGAATATAATATATATCTTCTTGCAGTTGTAAAATAATCATAGTCTCATGTAAATTGTTCAGCAAAGTCTTCACTGGTGGCTTGAAGAGTGTCCGAAGTTCATTATAACTCAATCGAGCGATAAGGTGAGTGTCGTGTATGTTTTTCCATGGACATTTTGAGGTGAGGTCCTTTGTGAGTTGGTGTAGGTCTTCAAGTTCACAGATGTTATCGAAACGGTGTGGAGGTCCTGTTCCCCGAACTTAAGGCCTTAATTAAGTGCGAATAAGTCCATGTACGATCTTATGATACCGCTTGCATAATGAGCAAACCTAACATCAAACATCACTGATTCAATCGAATTACTTACAACAACAACGATGCAAAAATATTATGCTGATATCCTTCAAATAAAATTTCATAAAGAAAGAAGTAAGATATCGCAAATGTTTTGGTATTAAATATCACGGAACGGAAACTTAAGATGTAAGGATTTTGACTGCTGATAAAAAATATTTAATATGAGGATTTTTATAACAATCTTCACAAACTCACACAATAAAGATATGCCTAATAATGAAATGAAAAACATGGTATATATTTTTAATACAGCATTATTAAGACCTGAATAAAAAATCATATAGGGCGTTTAGCATAAAGAAAACTCCTAAATACATCACAAATCAAACGACTTAATACATAAAAACGTACCTTTATGGAATCATCATTTTATCACATCAATACGGAGGACCTATTAAACTATAATCATTTCTTTTATTATTTTAATTTTGTCATCTAATGTAATCTTAACCCAATTATTTTATTTATTTTTTTATATTTTGTTCTCATTCTTAATCTATCACAGGTAGTCAATACCGTTTAATATAATAAATAAATATTTGATAAAAATGAAAACTTGTTGGTGAGATTTTGATTCTGAATGCCTCATAAATAATATTACTCTTAATAAGGGATTTCTAAGAGATATTAATACTCATTTACTGGATATGCAATTGTTGAAATAATTATTGTTTTTTGTCGGTGATTTGTGTCACTTTAAAACCGACCATTTAAATACTAGATATATCGATTTAGGACTAAAATTTCCACTAACAATGTTTTCAAAAGAGTATTATTTTAAAAAATTGACTTGGAAAATAGCCACTTGCTTATCAGACAAAGTGAAAATTTCGCACATTTTTTATAAATTTCGAAATATGCGTATACACAAAATATTCATTACATTGTCTTATTTATTAATATTGAATACTGTAGTGAGCCTTTTGATTTGATTTCGCCATGACAGGATAATGAAAGTCGTGAAGGTATGTGGTTTGTTTGATAACTTCCAAATAATTAGTATCTATTGTTAATATAAATATGAAGTGTTTAGCCACCCGTAGTGAGGCCACCAAGGAGCCGTCATCCAGTATTGCACTGACCACTACTAACCTACAATTATGACTTAAACTTCAGCTTTCTCTGAAACAAACTGCCTTCTCGCTGTAATTACTAGCAATTATTATCGCATCGTCGACATATGCGAACCTTACGTCCCTCATATAACCTGCGAGATGCGTCGGCCTTCCTCATTAGTTAACTACTCGATGATCTTCAATATATTATATCCTATCGCCGAGTTATACCTTCAATTTTATAAATTTATTACATTCAGAACACTATATTGAAAATATCCTATTAAAGAAAGTTACACGGATACATAGATATCGCATGCGTGGCTAAATGCGTGTTTAGTTCAAGTGGATCAAGTGGCCAAAAACATGAGTTACCTGGCAAACATTATACTGTAAACATGTCTCTTCATATCTTCAGTTATATTTCACAGTAAAATGGGTAAATGCATTGTTACTACATGTCATATGGACTCAAACATACACTCAAATACATCTAGGCTCACTTTTTACCAAAGACTACTTCTTTAACATGCTTAAAATATTATTGCGTTTTAATTGTCACAACCACTCTCAGTTGCCACTTGGTAATGTGTTGAGTGAGGGAGACACACTTATGCCTTTATCGAATAGTACAGAAGAGTGCAGCAATACACGGGATAAACAAAATTACAGAAATTTATTATATGCAATGCGATATCTAATGTTTATATCTATACACGGATTATTCATTAATGCAGTTATTTTCTATACTGTTGGTCAATTTTGATATTTTAAACTTCAACTAAAGTATAGACGAGGCATTAAATAACATAAAAACCAACCAACAGTATAACAAAGAAACTCTACAACCGTCTTTACGGCGAATGTTTACGCCAACGTAACCATAAATCAACCGTTTGAGGTACTATTTATTTATTTTAATTAATCTCCTACGATAAATAGGCTTCATTATAAGTTAAATTATCTGTAATTACTAACTATAGAGTATCAAGAAGTGGGGCAAAAAAATTAAGAGCTAATAACATATTTTTTTTTCCTGTAGGATTGAGAAGTTTTTTAGTACTTATTAAATATATATTATTCTGTGTTTCTTTCATATATTTAGCTTATGTCGCGTGTAAAATATGACGCGAATTCTACTTATTGGTGAAAAGGACTTATCGATTTTGACCAATAAGAAGCATTGGGAGGTTTTATTAAAAAAATACTGATACAAATTGAAGAATAATGAATAATTTGGTACAATTATTTAATAAAACAATGCTAGTTTAATGTATATAATAATATTTTTTTAAATAATAATGATTTTTACTAGTATGAGATTTATCATTTAGCATAAAATTCTTGTCAAAATTTTTATATTTATTAAATAAGTGAAATGGTCAGTTTTTGACAGGCAAATGAATTAAATTAATGTGATATATATTTTTTAAATACCCTGTGTTTAATTCTACAACAGTTAGACGATAATGTCCTGAAATACTGAAGAGATGTGCTTATTTGACCTTAGATGGCTTCGTCAATCAGACGGTGTCAGTTTCTATGACATTTACCGTCAATTTCTTACAAACTTGGCAATGACCAACATTCACTACTTAATTTAATTACTATTGCCCACATCAAAACTACTTTCACAATTAATTAAATTACACGTCAAGTTCCTGTATTTAATTTATTATAAACTATATTATTTTCGAACCATATTGTTGGTCATTATAAAATTTTACAAGCCCATAATGACAACATGAATAATTCAATAAAATCCCAATATTATTTTATAACTAAATATGTTAAGTGAATGATATCATCTGATTATTGAATATAAGTGTGTCTTAAAGGCAGATATTGATGATTATTGCCGATATAATGACTACAGACAATTATGCGTGGATGAGTACTCAATATAAATATTAAATTTGAATGTTACTTCTAGTAACCCTTTAACTATATAAGCACTTTAAATTATACTTATTTTTCGATTCAAATTTTCACTTGCAAATATTAATTTCACCCTTTAAAAAGTTCCACTAAGCAAAGATATTGGATCTATTATGTTACACTCCATCATTAAAAGGTTTTATTTATTTATCTAGTATATATATATATATATATATATATATATATATATATATATATATATATTATCAAATCATAATAGTAAAGCATGAACCATGATCACCTTGCTTCCATGATTACAGGAAAAACCTAATGCGGTTCGGCAATGATGGACATTTATCAGAATTATTTGATGGTATTAAGCAACCTTTTTTGAAAATTCAAAAGGTGGTTTATTGATCGTTTGAAATTAATTTACAGTGACTGCTTGTGAGTGTAAATAGTCATAAAGGTGTTAAAGTTGAAGGGGCGGTGATGGGCAGAGGCTAGGGGTGGACAGATTCCCGATAAGGGCGAACGTCCCCCAAAGACACCGCATAATAAATGCGATTCATAATATTATTATTTCTATCCGCAATACCACCAGCCAACATCATTACATTGTAAAATAGCGAGACTGTGGGTAATATGAATAATAAAAAAAACAGAGAAATTACTCGAAAGTATACGTTATAGTACCGCATCCGCTTATTGCGATGATATTTTTAAAAATTATGATATTAAATTTGTGTAAAATAATAAAGATTTAAGATGTAAATTTAATTTACTACCTAAAGTGAAATTTAAAAACATGCGTGTAAAATAATTGATCCAATATTTTGGTTTAGGTAATACTCTATCCAGAGTCTGAATCACATATGAGAATGCTTTTATTTAAAAATTAAAAATCAATGGATTTGAAGTAAATATATTCTTAAATAATATTCTTGAAATGTCGCCATACTATTATAAAATATTTGGATTTATATATTCTTCAGAAAACACCTCATTGCGATATATTATCTAAAACAAATGTTATTCAGGATAATTTTGTTAGTAATTTATAATAATTCTAAATTATTTGTGGCAGGTTATAATAAAAAAACCATAGTTATGGCTCAGGGGATAAAATGCGTCAAATACCGCTGAAGCCATTTTTTAAATATTGATTTGATTGTTTATTTCGACTGGCACTTGGTAGTCTCGACCCAGATTTACTCTGATTTCCTGGATTGTAATTTAAATACTGAACTTGTAATAGTTAAGATCAACAACATATAATCAATTAACACGTTGTTGTGTCTAAAAACCATATTTGTTAAAACCCTCTTAAAAAGCCCTTCGTATGTATGACTTTTGAAATATTCAATCAACTTGTTTCTTTGTGCCGACAATATCAATGAAGATATTTGGTTAATGAAATGAAATAATTGATCTTTACACTTTACAGTCGTTTCTTTAATCCTTCATGAAGCGAAGCCCACTGAGGAATAACGCCCGAGGAGTGGAATATAAAACAATAATTGCTATTATGATGTTTGCTTTGATGGGTGTGTTAGTTGCAATTACCTGTTGTACCTGTATGTACATACGATTGTTTATTTGCAAGTACGTGCATTTGTAGGATCGGACTTGAAGTTATTCCAATGCCGACAGGAATTACATACACCGTGGTCTTTTATTATTATAAATATCTATTATACAATATTAGAGTACTCTTAGAAATTATATAGGGTGTATTCTGTTGAGTTATTAATTGATTTTATTATCTATTTTCCCATAAGTATAACCCACATACCAAAACCGTAGAGCTTCATCTAATAACATATTGTTTATGTGATACATACCAATTTTATTAGATGATTGATTCAATTTCAATATCTAATCCAACATCCATTATAATATGTATGTTTATTAAGAAATATTATTTTTATCATAAACAAATAAATTTTTAAATATATTGATATTACAAATGTATAATTTTAACCGATTCTTAAGAGATATTAACAAGTAATAAATATTCCACATTATGATTAAAAATTTGTCCAAAAAACATTCAAAATAACTTTTTCTTTAATTGATTGAGATTTCAACACTAAAAAAATAATTTAATTCATACATCGTTCTAAAATGGCCATTTAAGAGTCTCAAGACTAATGAGATAATATTATATCATGGTTAATTTTGGTCATGATATTTTTATATTATTATTGCAATAAAAATGAACAAATTAATTACGTCTGTATCTATTATACCATAAATAAGTTGTATAAAAAATAGTAATATATCCTTTAACGTATGGATTTATTTATTCCTAATCAAAAGCATCCCAAATTTAATAATATTTTAATTACCAATTTCAAAACGAATTTATTTTTTAAAAGTACAATAAAATATGTCTTTATTAAATGTATGCATTTTTAAGCAAAATTTTAATATCCATGAATAATGTGTTGATGGATACTGTCATGAGGTAGGTTTACCAATATGTATATTTTAAGTGACTTGCTGATTGTCAACTCACAGTGTATGATGATTCACCTGTCTGAGATGACGCCTCAGTATATCTGGAGTAGAAATCAAAGTGTTGAGTAGCTTTAGTATTAGTGTGGTTGTCAGCATTATGAAGAAGGCAGTAGCTGTGTATAGTGTACATAGTTTGAATGAGTATCCCAAGACATCAATCATCATTTAAGACACACATACAAAACATTTCGCCTCCGAATATGTGCTCTAATGGATTCCGGCCTTCTTCTTTGACTCGACAGCGCCACTCTTCTCCTCTTTCAACGCCAATGTCAAACCAAATCAAAGCCTGAGATCTCCGTCAAAGCCTACTCAGGTGTTATGCTCTTCGATGTTCTCACCTGATCCTGTACCTATACATACATCACACCCTAAATTATTGGCTTTCGAGTATGATATTTATGGAAAACAGGTCTGCAATTACAATATAATAAAATAGACCATATCAATCTGGAAAAGGATGACTGATATATATATATATATATATATATATAATAAAAACCATACCTATCATGCACCTGATGATACTACAATCGGGAACAGTATAAAACTCAGCAACAAGCGACCTAGGCAAATTTTAATCAATAGTACATAATTAATCTTAAATATATATATATATATATATATATATATATATATATATATATAAATATATATATATATATATATATATATATATATATATATATATATATATATATATATATATATATATATATATATATATATATATATATATATATATATATATTTTATATATATTTTTTTGTTTGTTTATTTTGTGTTGTTATTATTATTCTTTTTGAATAATTTGGAAATTTGCATTCAACTTTATAGTTTTTCCCATGAATATACTAAATAATGTATGATAATCATACAATTTTTTGTGTAAATCCCAGAGACTTAAATAAAATAATACAATAATCAAATATATATTACAATTTCTTTATTATGCATAAGTTTTTACAATGATTGATGGAACAATACATTTAATAAAATCAAATTAAAGCACGCTTTTAACCAATGGAATAACTAGATATAATATTAAGTAAATAAAAAAAAAAATATTTAGGTGAATAAATATAATATTTAATTGAAATTTAATCAGGACATTCATATGTGTAAAGGGTTCATATTATATAAAAAAGATACGATTTAATAGTATATCATTTATAGCATGTGGTTATTTATTATGAAATACTTTATGATGCTCGGACCACAATAAAACCAACCTTATTCGACCTCAATCAATATTTTTTAAATTATATTGTGTGATAAAAAAAATATCTTTACATATTTAAGATTTAAATCTCTTCACATTCACTCACTGCATTAAGCGAATAAAAGCCGGTAAATTAACATTATCAATTAAGAATCCGCCATCCATCACGAAGTCTCTGAAAAAAAGCACTTAGAATCGAATATCTGAAGTATGTGTTGTAATTTTTTTCACACCGAAACCAAGAAGATCTGGCACATTGGCCAGATTGAGCTTTTAAATAGGCGATTGATTGATGGATGAGCAGATGATGAGTTTTGAACGAAGACTATTTTTCATATTGAACCCACTTCAATCTATGTGAAATTATCCGAATAAGAGCCGAATGAGAACATTTTAATCGATTGTCGAAAGCGGTCATATATATTTATTTATATGTATGCACCCTTAGAAGATTATTTGGGAAGGTTTTATGTTTTTTTTAGTTAAAACATCATGTTAATTCATTGCCTATCGGTGATCTTAACTATTGCAAGTTACACAGGTCACCGAATTAATTATTACCTCAGTCAAATCAGAGTAAACTAAGACAATCATTTATGGGATTTTATTAAAATATATAAATTACCAAATATGCAATTTATTAAAAAAAATATTATTTAGAAATTAGCTCGATTTATTGAGATAAAAAAATGTGTTTTTTTTTAAACCTAAGATAAAATTGCATAATGAATTTGGATTGAATAATATTTTTTAGCAAAGCTAGCAAACTTCCTTGGTTTTGATAAATTAGCGTGAAATCGACCCTCACGTCAAACTACTGAATGTCATTTGCGACCAGAAGATATAAATGCAGAATTTTTTATAATCATTATTTATATTATACGGTGAAGGTTGCGGCTTTTGAATGTGTCTAATTTGCCAGCAATTGCATCTGGGTTATTAAAATAATTCAACTTGACACAGTGCCGAGGTGATTATAATATTTTACAGCCATCGGTAAAAATGTTTTGATGTGTGACGTGGATTTAAAAAAATCAATTAATACATTGCAATTAGCCTCGCTAAAAAGTGTTTTTATCTCGAATGCATTGTAATAATAAGATTCGGACAATGAATCGTCCTTGGCGGTTGATAGTTATAATAAAATCGCACTTTTTGTCGTTATTGAATATTAAGCTGACTTTTTACATACAGTGATGAATGGTTGTCTCGCCATTGAGCTGTTTCTATTGTCCAAGTATGAAGCATCATCAGACATCGTCATTAGGGATTCAAGGCCTGCATTTACTAGAAGCCTTCTAAAAAAAATCAATTCCCATTAATCCTAATTAAATTTTTTTTATTTATTTATTTATCTAATATATAAATATATATATAACATAACAACAACCTTAGCCAACAACATAACTGCTAGCCTGTAACTGCTCTTGCTGTAACAACATATATAATAACATATATCATTCTAGGAACGCCTAACTATATTCTAAACGCCTAATAAATATATCATTCTAGGAAACTTGAGTTGATGCACCCAAAAAGTTAACACTAACAAAACAAAATAATGTTTTCATATAAAAAATGGGTAAATACAATTTTGTTTATATTTTGAGAAAGAATTAATATGCATAGAGGCTTTAATTGGAAATTTATTTTAACATTAAAATTAATTTAGATTGTCGTTTATAATAACTTGTTTCATAGATACTATTAATAAAAATCATCCCAAAAATAGTCTCTACTGTGTTTAAATTGAAATAATAAATATTCTTTGTTTGATAATTTGTCAAGTAAATTCCAAACTTTAAACATAGGTTAAATAATTAACTAACGGCCATGATGGGTCAAACCACCAAATTATTATATCATACTATGTAACAATATCTTATTAACAACCCTTAATCGATAATAAAACCTAATACACAAAATAATATTTGAAAAAGGAGTTCTTATTCAGAATGAAAAAAATATTAATATATAATCTTAAATGACTCTTACATTTGTAATAAATCCAATAATATTGTACTATTAAAGTCTAGTGCAGCTTTTCTCTCAGTTTCGAACTCACCCCTAGGATTTAATATCACTCGATTTCCTATACTCGGTATATTATTTATTTTTTCATTGTTATACTAACTGTTTGTAACGGCATAAATTAAGAAACGCAATTATTTTATTTTATTTATTTACAATAATAAAATTTTCTAAGGGTTTGCTTACTACCCCACTTTGATTTTCATTAGTTTAATAGATCTCTCAATCTATGAAGACTTATTAATCTTAATATCTGTATATGGATATTTTATGTTTTTCCCATACTTATTATTATATAATATTAATATATATTACAATTTATTTATAATGCATAAGTTTTTACATTGATTGATAGAACAATACATTTTTGGAAATAGTCTTAGGTGTACAGAGTGTTAACATCTTTTTACCTTTAACTAACATGAGAATGTTTTATTTAAATTTGACATTAGTAATAGTATTTAATTATAGAAATAATGGGGAAGAAATAAAAACTCATTTACAAATTTCAAGATTAATAAATAATAACAACGATCAAAGCAATATTAACAAAACAGTTACAAAATATAATGCTTAAAAACTAAATATCAATTTGTTTGGGTAAAACCAAATTTGAGTTGAGATATAATATTAAGTATCTCTAATGTCACATAAAAATGTTATTCTCATATTAGTTATAGGTAAAAAGATTTATATATTCTCTACGCTTATGTAAGTATAATTCATAAGATATTTTTTATTATATAAACAATGTAAAATTCATTATATAAACATTGTAATATATAGATGAAATATTTATTCACACAAAAATATCCTTAAAAAATGGTCCATTTTGTAGCTTGCATTAAATAGATATTGATTCACACTACATATATAATTTATTTATTTATAACGAATGCTTTTTCAATATCTACGGTATTCCTTTGAATGAAATAAGTGTTATCCGGTTGTAACTAATAATGAATCGCCTGTTAGATGTGTATGATTGAGGGGTGTTGTTTTAATAGATTAGAGGAGTCTCACGGTCCTAGACCTAAAAACTCCACCCTGTATACCCTGTTATAAATATGGTAGGGTACAATTTGCTGGCACATCCTATACTCACTATAATAATATTATAAAGAAGATACAGCCTCTCGCTGTGCGCATTCTGTTGTTATTAAAAGCAAGCACTGTTCCCACGCCGATATGGAACGAGGGATGCTGTTCGAATAAAGCCGGGAATGTTTCAATCAACTGCTTTATATTAATAATTAACATTTTTATTTAATATTTAAATTACTCTGTGTAAAATATGTACATATATAAAAATTATACTTTGTTATTTTTTTTAATGATTTTATTGCACAAAATAATTAGTCAATATATTAGTGGGTATAAAGAAGCTCTTTTAATAATTTTCCATAAAATATTGTTGTACCATTTAATTATTGTATTACTTCATATTAACTAGCTGATATTAACACAAAAAAAAAAATATTATATTTTTTTCATTTGTTTAGGAGCGACCTTATATAATAATATATAAATTATTGCTTCCTTCACCTTACTTTATTTTATATACATTTTATTTTAAATTCTATTATTATATACTATGTAATTTTCATGAAAAAGGTCTTCTTTATATGGAAATAAATAAATGGGACAAACAATAGAACGATTTCTAAAAAAATATTTATATTATTACGGCCTAGTCCTAGTGGGTGTAATGAAGTGCTCTGTGTATTAGAGCTTTGCAACTATTTCCCAAACATCTAATATTTACACGATTTTTAGTTATCATTTACAAAATATTATATTCATGGGACAAACTACTATAAGGTTTAATGCAAATTTAATTTTTAATATTATGTTATAAAATTATCTTGTTTCGTTTGTAAATTAAAATAGAATAAATAATTATAACATATAATTAAGCAATATAATTAAAATGTAAGCCGCGCAGTGTTCTACGATTGTGAGCATTGAAAACATTTTTTTTCTTCCTCTTGGCCGAGGTTTGGTCATCGGTAATATGCAAATATAAGAGTATTTCAAGAAAATAATATTTAAATATATTATTCAAAACGGGTTTGAGTTATCCACGCGTTGAAGTTAATTAAGCATCTTCACCCATTTTATTATAGTAAAGGATATTTTCGATAATTATATATTTTTTTATAAATTAGCAATTCCCAGCTACCCTTACGGTGGCCAATTCCAAGAACCCGGGTCGTTTATAGTTCCAATCCTTAGAGATTGTCTCACAGTTTGGTGTATACTTTCTGTGGGCAGGTGGAGGAGGCATTACCGGGATGGAAAAAAATACGACCTGTTAATAAAAAACAAAACCCGGGTCAGTGTAATCATCATCGTAATCCGTGTGTTTATACGATGCTTCGGATCTCTATTAATAACGGATCGGAAAGATATCGGTTTTGAGTGAGATACGACCAAAAAAACAATACCGGATCATGAAGCCACCACAAATAGACCATCAACAATTTTATTGGATTATTATTGTGTTGCCGATTCTAAATATCATCATTGACTGCTCAATAATGGTGCATCCGTGTGAACATTTTATAATTTATTTAAAAATTATAATAGAATCAATATTTTAAATACCAAAGTACATCAAATACCATTGAACATTTAGTGTACCTCTAACTTGAATTCATATTTATCATTTACATCCTGAATTTATTTATACCTAATAACATTTTTAGACTTGTATTGAAAAGGCTTTCGGTTATTTTAAAGGTGACAAATCAGGGGTTAAAGCGCGTGGCTACAAATACTGTCTGTGGTTATAGGTTCAAATCCCACCCAAGTCAAAAAAAATAAAATAATATAATCGGTTTTTATAACTGGGATAATATTAATAAAAACAAGATCGATCTTCTTGATACAGGTTTACTCTGATTTCCTGTATTGTAAGGTAAATACTGATTATTAAGTCGGTGACCTGTGTAACTAGTAATAATTAATTAACACGTTGTTTTTACACCAAATTTTTAAAAACACTCTCATAAATATAAAATAATGAATATAATATACTAAGTTAAGAACAAGCCTCTTAATTTCACAGATATGATATTAAGAAAGCCACTGCTCTTAACTACATTCATATTTTATTATGGGATATTTCCGGGCATAAATTTATTTTTTTGATGTTTAACTTTAAAATCCATTCAAGTTTCACACGATAGGTGATCGCGTGGCCTTTCTCCGTATAATTTGTTCTGAGAAGATGATTCTGAAATGTATGGGTTCGGCAATCCTCTGTTATAATTACGAACTTGTTTAAAAACAAGCGCGCGCTTAGCCAAAATATTATCCAAGTATGTAACATTATTCACATCAACTCTACTCTGTTCACGTAACTGAGAATAAAATCCAGCATACATAATCCCCGATTAAGAAAATAATTCAAAAATATTTAACAATAACGTAACGTAACGATAAAATGTTCTTATTATATCTCGGTATTTTTTTATAATTTTTTTTTTCAATTCACTGGTAACAATGGATAAGGCTAATATTTATTCATATAAAATCAAAGCAATATTTATGCGGTTTTAATTCTTCAATATTTTTTCTCGTGTCAAATAAAAATGAAAATTCACATGTTAGTTATAGGTAAAAAGATTTATATACTCTATAAACCTAAGACTATTTCCAAATATGTATTTTTCTATCAATCATTGTCTTATTTATACTTTTTAAATAAATTTTAATATACAGGGTAGACTTGAACCAACTAAAAATATTTTAGGGGATGGTAGGCTACCGCAAAAACAAGCGAAAATTTTTATAATATCTTTGTATTTTTTTGATTCATTTAAAATATTAATCACTACGGAGAACTTCTCAGAAACAGCTGATTCTATGATCCAAACATATATCATCAGCAATATTATCATTTTTTTTTATATATATATATATATATATATATATATATATATATATATATATAGCAGTAGATATATATATATATATATATATATATATATATTATTTATAAAATTATTTATTGTATATTTTTAACACGGGTTCCCAAAATAAAATTATTATTTTTATAAAAAAAAAAAAATTTTTACAGAACTTCAAAATCAGTGTTTTCAAGCTGTACCTACTAAGTATAAAGCAAAAAAAAAAGATTATTTTGGTTGTTCAATTAGTAATGAATATAATATTTTAAAATATATCCGGGAGGTGTGTCTGCACCAATATTATCGCCCAGTTTTAAAGGTTCCACAATAAAGAAGATCTTATTTATACATTAATACATACATGTGTTTATTTGCGCTATTTTGAATGTAATTTTAACATTACCCAGAGTGCGAAGTGTTATTATTTCATCCCTTCGTGGCGGAACTGGGTTGCATGGTTTTGTTATATATTTATTTTTTATTTGTCTGGGCGGTGTCAGTTAATGGGGTATCAGTATGGGAATAGTCATAGTATGGGCGTACGGAATATACGATGGTATCATCAAAATTATAATTAAGGTGGCCCGGTTAATAGGCTGTATGAACCGAACCTAGGATGGGAACCTACTTATTATAGATGCTCACCGAGTCCGCCCCAGTGATATATTGAAACTTTCAAAATAACTATTCTATAAAATAAAATGACAGACTTCACTGGGCGATGATGTTTTATCATCAAGTGACAAATCTCTTACTAAACTAACATAAATAAAACTCCTTCCCTGGTCATTCAATAAGAAGTGATGGCGATGATGACGATGATTTCAACTATTAG